>JAOXJP010103675.1:0-14312 GCA_025762735.1 Platanus orientalis | reverse complement strand
CTCGAATAAATTAAATAAAGGATGCGGAAGCAAAGAAATCGAGAATAGAGTTTATAAACAAACAAATAGCCACAAAATTTAAGAATCAGAAAATAAAATCATAGAAAGAAGATAAGGAGGATTTAGAACAAAAAAAAAGAAGAAGAAAATAGCCCAAAAGGGTATTTTTGTAATTTTGAACAAACAATCCAAAAATTACTAAAATGCCTCTCTAACGCATCAAAAATTCTCAAAATATTATGGTCGCTTTTGACATGTGACAGAGTTCTACAGTTAAAATTTTATGAAATTCTGATAAGATTTGATGGGTCAAATCAAATAATTCAGAAAACGTGAAAGTGTTTTAATGGAGGTTTTGATGAAAACCAATAGGGAATCTTTAGAAGATAAAGAATATAAGAGAAAAAAAGAGAGAAAAAGGGAATAAGAGAGAGAGGAGAGAGAATAGATGAGAGAGATACGTTAGAGAAAGAGAGAGGGTGAGATGGACATTCACAAGTGCACTAGGGTGCTACGACCCACATGTAGAGAAGAGGGGAGCCTAGGAGATAGCATCAACCCTTGGAGAGGAGAACATGGTCACAACCACACCTTAGAAACACTCAATTATTCAAACACAATTTTTTGTTCTTCACTATTAAATAATGGAGGAGGAGTTGACTTAAATAGGCTTACAACCTTAAGTAATTGGAAACTGGCCAAAATTAGAAACTTCCTAAAATCCTAACTTGCTAGCCAAGTTTTCTAAAAACATTACTTTCAAAAAACTTATTTTCCTAAAAATTCAAACTAAAGACTTATAAAAACACTATTCTCGTTTTTAGTGACCACCCCTTAGTAATTTGGTCATAACTTATCCAAATCACCTCGGATTTGCCCAATCTTGGTCTCTCGTTAGAAAGGCAACTAAATAACCTATCTAATTACACCAAAATCAAACCAAAAATTCAAGTTTTGACCTTTGAAAAAGTGGGCTAAACATCAAAAACAAGATTACTCTAAAAAAACCAAAGTTTTGTACTATTGACCTTATTACATGGACACATAAAATGTTGTACCGCCCCCCTTAAAAGACCCTAAATAACCCCTAAACACTCCTAATTGAAAAACCCCCTACTCCATGGCTGTTTAAAGCCTTATTACATGCTGAATTTAAAAACAAAAAAAACCCTAAGACATCTAACTACCATGGACACCTGCTCCCTTTCTTCCTTGATAGAGTTTCGATTTAGGCTTCCAAATAGAGTAGGTCGTCTCCAAGTAATGTAGAGCTGCTGCATCAGGGGCATTTTTGTAATTTTTAGACTTTTTACCCAAAATTACAAAAATACCATTTTTAGCTCTTTCTACTTGTTTTCTCCTTTTTTGAACTTTCCCATCCTAACCTTTTTTCTTAAAGTCTATTTTTTAATTTCTTGGCTATTTGTGAATTTAAATTCAATTATTGATTCATTTTACTTCTGCATCCTTTATTTTAAATTATTTGAGGCCTGGGGATTATTCTACATCAATTTTTGGTATCTTCCCTTGTATCCTGCATCAATTTTGGTATCAAAGCCTTATCCTGCATCAATGAAACTATCACCTAGATTTCAGATTACATCAGGTAAAGGTAGGTGTTGCAAGTTGAAGAAAGCTCTTTATAGCTTGAAGCGTTTTCGTGCATCCATGGTAACATATGATTATACCTGATGTGTTTTTTTTTTATGAATAACGAATTTTATTAAAAGAACGGGAAGGAAGGGGAAAAATACAAGAAAACTGAAAGAAAAAAAAAACCCCAAAGCAGCAAAAACTAAAACAATACAACACCAAGGTTGCCACAAGAGGGGCCTCCAAACACACAAGAATATCACTCCATCATTAACAATCCAGAATGTGATGCCCAAGGAAAACCTCTTGCTGATGCGCACTCCATTTGGAAACCCTATAAACCGCATCATTTTGGCAACTAGGAATATGCTAAAAGAGTAGCAGAGGTTTCCCTAGAAAGAACCTTGATCTCAGAGATGAAGTGGTGTAGTCTTCATGACCCTTGTATTTGGCATTTCCTCTATTCCAAAGCATTCATAGAGTTCCCTTCCGCAAAACACCCATTATAACCACCACTATTAAGCATCCTTAAGGCCTCTAGCAAACCAATAATTTCTGCATGATTAGCATCAAAAATACCAAGCAGACCCCCTTTCACAAGAATGATAGACCCATGCAAGTCACGTATAACATAACGCATAATACAACCAAAGCCAGCCATCCCTGGGTTTCCAAAAGAGGCACCATCGAAATTCACCTTAAACTTCCTTTCACACGGGGGGGAGAATAGATATGCAAGTTATCCATTCCCTAACCATATCATTTAAGGAACATCCTTTAAAAGCTACGTTAGTGAGCATCCACGAGCTAACTTCACAAGTAATTGAATCCACCACCGCCCAAACGGCTCTCTTCTTATCTACAAACACCCTTCTATTTCTCTCTTTCCAAAGCCCCCAAACTATACCTTGTCCAAGGGCTTAAACAAAGTGACTGCGCCTCACACGATTTACGCCCCTGCTCCATTGGTGTAAAGGGCCTCCACAGACTTCGGCATAACAAAAGAAATAGATCAGGATTGCTGGAAATAGCACCAAACCTTTTGAGAGAAATTACAGTGAGTAAATATGTGATCTCTTGATTCCTCATCACAACAGCACAACTGACACATCGAAGGAGAAAGAGCCATACTTGGACATCTGCTCTAAAGAACATCCATAGTATTTTTCCTGTTGAGAGCTACAATCCAGGAGAAGGGCTTCACCTTATGAGGAGCTGCTGATTTCCAAACATAATGAACCGGACTAAGGTGAGATTAAAGATGCCCAACAAGAACCAAGTAGAAGGACTTACAAGAGAATGAGCCATTTGCAAAAAGGGACCAAATATGAGAATCAGGCACCTCTCCAAATATATAGACCAACTTGAGATCCTCGATCATTTGACCCACTAAAGGGATCTCCCAATCATGGAGGTCACCCGAGAAAGGGAGGTTCCACAATAGACCATTAGGGGTATGGGATAACACTTCCTCTACCTTAGCATTCTTATGACATGCAAGGCAAAATAACCTAGGATAAGAAACTTCTAGAGTGGAATTGCCCCACCAATGGTCCTTCCAAAAGCGGATTTTGGAACAATTGTCAAGAAGAAAATGAGTGTGAGGGTAGAAGAGAGGACTTACTTGAGTAATATGTTTCCAACACAGAGAATGGGAGCGAGAAAGAGATCTATTACAGTCCCACCCGTTTGCATCAGCCCCGTATCTTCCTTGAATAATGGAATGCCACAAGGTTCCATGTTCCTGTGAGAACCTCCACAACCACTTCCCCAAAAGAGCAATATTCTTTTCCTTCATTCATCCCAACCCCAAACCACCATGTTCCTTAGGCTTGACTACAACTTCCCATTTGACATGATGATCCTTCTTCTAACTACCCCCTTCCCATAAGAAGTCACGTTGATACTTCTCCATAACAAGGGCCACCTTAAGAGGCATCTTGAACAAAAACATATAGTACACTAGAATATTGGAGAGGGCGGCTTTAATCAAGGTAATTCTCCCCCCTAGGGAGATGTAAGGGCGCTTCCACAAAATCAATTTCTTTGATACCTTCTCAACCACCGAGTCCCAAAAAGAAACAGCTTTAGGATTTCCTCCAAGAGGCATACCCAGATACTAAAGAGGCCACCTAACAGTCTGACAGCCCAAGATCCTTGCCATGGAGGCAAGATTGTCCTCCTCCACATGGATGCCCGCCATACATGTTTTTGACATGTTCACCTTCAACCCAGAAATTGCTTAAAATATTTTAAGACACATCCCAATCTTCCGGATGTTTTCAGAATCCACTTTTAGAAACAGAATAATATCATCAGCAAACTAGAGGTGAATCACCGTTAGCCTCTCTTCCCCTACCACAAAACCTTTAATCAACTGCTCATTTTCTGTTTTTCTGAGGATGGCACTCAACCCGTCTACCACTAAAGAGAAGAGGAATGGAGATAAAGGATCCCCTTGACGTAATCCCCTCAAGGATTTGAAGAACCCTTTTGAGGTGCCATTGACCCAAATAGAGAAGAAAGGATCCACTACACAACCTATCATCCAAGATATCCATCTATTCCCAAAAAAAAATTTCCAAAGAACCCAAAATAGGAAGCCCCAATCCACCCGATCATAAGCTTTTTCTATGTCTAACTTGCAAACCACCCATTTTTCTCTTCATTTTCTTTTAATATCAATACATTCGTTTACAATAAGAATGTTATCCAAGATTTATCTCCCTTAAATGAAGGCACTTTGCGTAAAGGAAACCACCCAACCCATAATCCTTCTCAGCCGAATAGCCAACACCTTAGACATAATACTGGCAAGCAAACCACACCTTATTTGTTAAGTGACGGGGCAACAAAGTGACAATATTGATCGTATATGTTTGTGACATCGTTGTTACTAATATTGGCAATGATGAGACTGAGATTAAGGAGTTAAAGTGTTATTTAGCCAAAGAGTTTGAGATCAAATGTCTAAGGTAACTTAAATATTTTCTTGGGATTGAAGTAGCTCGATCTAAGAAGGGCGTCTTCATATCTCAAAGAAACTACACTCTATATCTTCTTGATGAAACCGGAATGTTAGGATGTAAGCCAGCTGATACTCTTATGGATCCCAATCAAAAATTCAAAGACGAGGATGGTGACAGACTCATTGATGCAGGTAGATACAAATGATTAGTGGAGAGATTAATTTGTCTATCTATGACACATCCAGATATTGCCTTTGTTGTTAGCATTACAAGACAATTTGTGCATGCCCCTACCACAATTCATATAGAGGTTGTGTATTGGATAGTTCGGTATCTCAAAGGCTGCCCAAGTAAAGGATTGTTATTCACAAAGAGGGATAGATTACAAGTTAAGGCATATACAAATGTCGATTGGGCAGGTTGAGTTTTTTACAGGTCTACTATGGGATATTGTACCTTTGTTGGAGGAAAATTAGTCATGTGGAGAAGCAAGAAACCGAGTTTGGTGATTCGTTCTAGTATTGAGGTTGAGTACCGGTCTATGACTCATGGCATATGTGAAAGATTATGGATGAAGATGTTATTGTCCGAATTAGGCTTTCCAATTAGAGATCCTATGAGTTTATACTGTGACAATAAAATGGCTATATGAATAACCCACAATCCCGTACAATACAACAGGACTAAGCATATTGAGGTAGATCGTCACTTTATTAAAGAGAATATCATGTCTCGTATATTTGCATAACGACTGATGAGCAACTAGCAGACTTGTTAACTGAAGCACTGAACAATTCAGTATTTCAGTTCTTGGTTGGCAAACTTGGTGTGTGTTCAATCTACACACCAGCTTGAGGGGGAGTGTAGAAGTATACAAGGGGCACTGATTAGTCGTATTCTGGAATAATGCAGTCTTTGGGTATTTATGTATTCATACGAGGGTATGGATGGTATTATGCCTCCAACCCTATTATATAATGGAATAATACATACATATGGAGTACAATACTCCAATACAATCTTCTCCTCTACTTGTGCTCCTCTTTCTCTCTCTCCCTCTCTTCTTTCTTCTCTCTTCTTCCTTCTTCCTTTCTTCTTCTTCATATACTTACTTGCAGATCTAGGCTTAACTTCAACTAGGAGGGGTAATTGTAACCACACATTCTTCCCTTTTTTTTTTTTTTTTTTGATAAATAGTTTCAAGAATGATATAGTAGATCAACTCTATTTATTTAATAAGAAAGGAAATTTCATATAAGAGAAATGAGGAGGTCCCAAAAACCTGTACAGGGTATAGAAGAAAGGCAAAAAAAAAAACCAAAAAATACTAAAAAGCCTCCATCTCAAGATACAATTCAGCTCAACAATATTGTCCCACCCATTAAGTGTTAGTAGATATTAGTGTATGTGGTGTAGCAGGGGGTATTATTGTCTGCTATACCTATAAATGTATGTAGTCTACACTATACCATATAATGTAGACCTAATGTTTCATATAAATAACAATATGAGTCATATAAAACATACATACGATTCTTTCTTCTCATTCTTTTCTTCTTCTCTTCTTCTCCTTCTTCTTTCTCTAAATTTAAATATCATAAAATTCTAACTTGGTATCAAAGCCAAGTCGCTCAACAGGCTGCTACGCATATTTCACTGTTCACTGCTAACGTCAGCAAACCCAGGGCTGACTTCAGCGACCGTATGGACACCCAAAGTTTATGAAGTTTTTTTGTTGTTTTTTATGGATCTCTAATTTATACAAATTATAAAGATCAGTTGGAGAAGTTTTAAGAATATAGAGGATTTTTTGAGGAACTTTTTGTGAAAAACCAAAAAATTACAGGTTTTTGAAGTTCCTGCCACCAGATCTCATCAGCAGTTTTTGAGGTAGGTTTACTGCGTCGTTTTGGTCCTCTGCTATCAGACGACACTAGAGGAAGCAACCCCATGTGATTTGGGGTTGAATTGAGAGAGTTGTGGTCATTCTTGTAGACCATACCTAACGCCCCACGTGAATGTCATGTTCCTGCACCTGGTGCTCCACTTTGAACTTCCCTGGTCTGCTTCTGATGGTGTAATGTGGATCGTATGGTGTTCCCTTCCCTTCTTATGTGTTGTTCTACCCACACAAAGGGAGTAGTGTGTGACTAAGAGTCGTGTCTGTGTTTGGAAGTGAAGTCAAGAGCAATACGTGTAACCAACAACGATTTCTTTTTAGTCTCTTTCTTTCTCCACAGTTTGGAATATATTGTCAAGTATTTAAACCATGTCTGAGGAAGTCAATCAGTCCTTGCACGACTCTAGGGTTATCAATGGTGGTGTTCCAGAGCTTACCTCTGATCTGTCACAGCTCCAAATTACTACAGTAAAATTTGATGGGAGTAATTATTTAACTTGGTCCAAATCAGCACTCATTTATATTAAAAGGGAGGATAAGTAGGACTATTTGACTGGTGTGATAAAGCCTCCAGCCATGGATGACCCAAATATCAAAAGTGGAAGACAGAGAATGCCTTAACGATGGGGTGGTTGTTGAATTCTATGAAACCTGAGGTTAGTGGGCATTATTTCTTCCTTGATACAGCCCACCAAATATGGAATTCGTTGTCTGAGACTTTTTCTGAGGTTGGACATGTTGTAAAAGTCTATGACTTCAGGTAACAGATTGCTAAGTTTAAACAAGGGGAACTCTCTTTATCTATTTATTATTCTTCTCTCCGCAAGATGTGGGAGGAGTTGGAGCATTATAATACCTATCGTCCGTCGTGTGTTAAGGATTCTACTACTTATAAAAAACATGTGGAGGAGATTCAAACATTCGAGTTTTTTGCCAAATTAAATTCTGAGTATTAACAGGTTTGGGTCAATCTTCTAGGCAATGACCCTTTACCACCGTTACATAAAGTGTACACTCATGTTCATCATGAAGAAAGAAGGCAAGGTATAATGAGTGCAACCCCTAGCATTGAAAAATCAGCACTTGCCTCCTCATCTCAACGAGGAGGCCGTGGTGGTAGTGGTTTTCAAGGTCGTGGTGGGCGATTTGCTGGGATCATCTCTGATGATCGAGATAAACTCGTTTGTGAGCACTGTGGTCAAACACGCCACATCAAGGAGAATTGTTGGGACTTACATGGTTGTCTTTCGCCAGAGCAAGTTCGTTCTTTTCCACGTGGTGGTTTTAGGGGTGGCAGGGGTGGTGGTCATTTAGGAAGTGTCTAAGTGCACACACAGTGGCTTCTACATCCACAAATCATGTGTCTGCAGTTTCTTCTATATCCAGTGATAGTGGTGGTCTATCTCAGACTGAGGTTGAGGCCCTCCGCCACTTTGTTGCCCACCTTAATACATCTCAAGTAGCTCTGACTTCCACCTTTGCTCACACAGGTACATCTGGGTCAGCCTTTTCTGCCTCTATCTCATCTCCTCATGCTTCCTGGATCATTGATTCAAGGGCATCACATCATATGACTGGTATGTCCACTCCCTTTTCATTCCTATCATGTTAGTTATGGTAGGGATAAAGTACGCATCATTAATAGTTCATACTCTTCTGTGGCGGGTCATGGCGATATTTATGCCACGTCGGACTTATCCTTATCCTCGATTTTGCATGTGCCTAATTTTACATTGAATTTGTTGTCCATTAGTCAACTTACCAAGCATCTAAATTGTTGTTACCTTTTTTCCCTCTTATTGTTGTTTTCAGGACTTGGAGACGAAGAAAACGATTGGCTTGGAGCATGAGAAAGATGGACTTTACTTATTGGATCTAAGTACCCCGGTTGCATCCCCAGTAGTAAAAAGGAACAATACATCACATGATGAGTTGTTGTAATAGCATTGTAGATTAGGTCATCCCTCTGTTTCTTTGTTGTGTCAAATGTTTCCCCATTTAGTTTCTTCTCTTTCTGTTCTTCAATGTGAACATTGTCAGTTAGCAAAACATTGTCGTTCAATTTATTCAGTAAGCAATAAAAGAAGTGATTCACCTTTTTATATTATACATTCCGATGTTTGGGGCCCTTCACCCACCAATTCATTATCTGGTTTTAAATATTTTGTTACATTCGTGGATAATTTTTCTCGTACCACATGGATGTATTTATTGAAAAATAAGATTGATGTGTGTATTGCTTTTAAATCGTTTCATAACATGATTGTGACACAATTTGGTGCTAAGATTCATATCTTACGTTCTAATAATGGGGGAGAATATATCTCAGGCAATCTATCATCATTTCTTGATGAGTCTGGTATTCTTCACCAGACCACCTGTCTTGGCACTCCAAAACAGAATGGAGTAGCCGAACGAAAGAATCCGCATCTACTTGAAATAGCCCGTGTTATTATGTTTACCATGCATGTACCAAAAACCTTTTGGTCTGACACGGTCCAGACTGCAGCTTATCTCATAAATAGATTGTCTACCTGTATTCTTTCATATAAAACTCCGCTTAAGGTGCTTTCTCCCTCATCTTCCTTATTTCCCCTACCTATTAAAACTTTTGGTTGCATTTGCTTTGTTCATGTCCCTAAATCTAATCGCACCAAGCTAGATCCTAAAGCTCGTCAGTGTGTATTTTTAGGTTATGCCGCCAACCAAAAGGGGTATAAGTGTTATCATCTTCCTTCCCCAAAGAGGTATGTCTCTCGTGATGTCACATTTTTTGAATCTATTCCCTTTTTCTCTTCCTCAGGGACTTCTCTTCAGGGGGAGATTTCTAGTGAAGATTTGTCTATTGTTCCACTTTCAATGCCTGTTCCACTTTCAATGCCTGTTCCTTTTTATTATTTTGATGACATTAGTAGAAATAAGTCGGAATTACAGGTGTATACCAGAAGAAAGAAGTCATCAAAAGATGATAAGAATTCTCAAGTTTCTCAAGACCCCATCCAAGAGCCTTCTTTGGATCCAGGTCAAGACCAAAGTAATATCCCTTCTTCTGAACCCAGTGAGTTAGATATTCCAGTTGCACTTAGAAAAGGTGTCAGGACCTGTACTCAACACCCTATGTCTAACTTTGTTTCGTATCATGCTTTGTCTCTTTCATTTTGTAGTTTCTCCTCTTCTTTGGATCTTGTGTTTGTACCTCGCAGTGTTCAAGAAACTCAATTACAATCTAATTGGAGAAATGCAATGAAAGAAGAGATGGGTGCCTTAGAAAAGAACTAGACATGGGATCTAGTAGACCTTCCTAAAGGAAAGACAGTGGTTGGGTGTAGATGGGTATTTACAGTTAAATACAAGGTTGATGGCTCGGTTGTAAGATATAAGGCCAGATTGGTTGCAAAATGCTACACACAAACTTTTGGCATAGATTATCAAGAGACTTTTGCCCCAATAACAAAGATGAACTCCATAAGGGTTCTCATATCCTTAGCAGCTAATTATGGGTGGTCACTTAATCAGTTTGATGTGAACTAATAACAAAGGGAAGGTGTGCAAGTTGAAGAAGGCACTGTAAGGATTGAAACAGTGACCTAAAGCATGGTTTGAGAGATTTCGAGCAGCAATGGTTAAGATTGGTTATAAACAGTGTCAGACAGACCACACTCTGTTTGTTAAGTGTCAATGATCAAAGATAACTACACTTATTGTGTACGTAGATGATATAGTGGTAACTGGAAATGATGATAGTGAGATTTTCAGACTGCGAGATCGATTGGCTAAGGAGTTTGAGATCAAAGACCTTGGCTCTTTAAAATATTTCCTTGGGATTGAAATTGCTAAATCAAAAAGGGGCATCTTTCTATCCCAAAGGAAGTATGTTATTGACTTGTTAAAGGAAATTGGAATGACTGGATGCAAACCTTGTTCAAATCCAATTAAAGCATATCATAGACTGAAGGAAGATGACAGTGAGCGGTTGGACGTCTTATTTATTTGTCTTTGACAAGACCAGACATTACATATGCAGTGAATGTAATCAGCCAATTTATGCATGCACCCACTCAAGCTCATATCAAGGCTGCTTATAGAGTGTTGAGATACTTTAAAAAATTTCCTGGAAAAGGTCTCTTATATCAGAGATATGGGGATCATAAAGTGGTAGCTTATATTGATGCCGATTGGGCAGGATCAATATCAGATAAATGATCAACTTCAGCGTATTGTACATTTGTTGGAGGTAATTTGGTTATATGGCAAAGTAAGAAACAATCAGTAGTTGCGAGATCAAGTGTTGAAGCTGAATTCCGATCAATGGTTCATGGTATATGTGAATTGTTATGGTTGAGGATATTGATTACAGAACTTGGTGTTCTTGTTCCCGAACCTATGAATCTTTATTGTGATAACAAGGCTGCAATCAGCATTGCTCATGACCCTGTACAACATGATAGAACAAAGCACGTAGAGGTAGACCGTCATTTCATCAAGGACCATCTGAAACCAGGTCGTATCTGCATGCCATTTGTCCAGACTAAGGACTAGTTAGTTGATATCTTCACCAAGGGATTGATTGGGGCACAATTTTCTATGTTAATTGACAAGCTGGGAATGCTGAATATTTTTTCTCTAGCTTGAAGGGGAGTGTTAGTAGATATTAGTGTATGTGGTGTAGCAAAGGGTATTATTGTCTGCTATACCTATATATGTATGTAGTCTACACTATACCATATAGTGTAGACCTAATGTTTCATATAAATAACAATATGAGTTGTATGAAACATAGATATGATTCTTTCTTCTCATACTTTTCTTCTCTTCTTCTCTTTCTTCTTCTTTCTCTAAATTTAAATATCATAAAATTCTAACTTTAAGCAGATCCCTCCTAGTTAGGATATCAAAACCTTTAGAACGAAACGCTTAAAATTAAATTATCTTTTGCTCTCGTTGCAACTCTACACCGCCTCCAAATAGTCCTAAAAAGCTTGATTATTCCATACCAAAAAAAAAACAGTAAACCACAGCCAGGACTAGACCCCATTGATATCTTCCTCTAGCACTGAGAGTTCTAGTTCTTCAACCACTGAGGAGACTGCAGAAGTCTTCAAGGAACACCCACATCATACCAAAGATCGCCAACAATAAAAGCTCATTACCCAGTGCTGTTCCCATAACTACAGGGTGGTGGGAGGGGCGGATCGGAAACAGACCTAACCTTTGGCCTTTTTGCACAAAGTGGCTGCTCACGAGACTTGAACCTGTGTTTTCACACTGACAGCCCAAGCCACTACCATTGCACCAAAGTAATGACCCTAGAATGCTGTATAATTGACGCATACAATTGAAAATGAAAAGAAAGTTTTATCAGACAGCTACAATACCAGCCATATGTAATGGAGCAGAATGTTATCAAATTAGAAACAACACATCCATAGAGTGAGTGTAGCTAAGCTACATATTCTGATAGATGAGAGGCACAACTAGAAAAGATAAAATCATAAATGAATCCACTAATGAAAAATTGGGGCAGTATCAATAGGTGACAAGATGAGGAAAGTAACTAAGATGGTTTGGTCATGTGCAATGAGACCAATGACTTCATCAGTGAGGAGTGATATGGTGCAAGTTAAAGGCGTTCAAAGAATAAGGAGAAGGCCAAAAAAGATGGGTTGAAGTAGTGAGGAAATACATGAGTACTTATGATGTATCAGAAGATACTGCCCTACATAGAGAGGAATGGCACAAAAGTATTCATATAGCAAACCTCTAGTAGCTGGGATAAGGCTTTGGTGAGTTGACATGAATTTTTATATGATTTATATGTATAGCTTCTTATATCAGTTAATAATTATTTTGTCATATTTTAGCAGTCAATGAGATATAAGAACGTCTTCACAAGGGTGCATTTCTGTTATCAAACCATAACATGGTTAACTGAATTAAACACCTAGAGAAGTGTTTATGATTGAAATAAGGCTCCATAAGTTTTCCAACTGAAATAAATGAGACAAATAAACCAGCTTCCCAGCACAAGTGGTTATGTAGATTTCAAAAGCCATAACAAAAGTAAACTTTCTAACTATTGAACCATCTCAAGGCATCTCGCTATCCATCAAAAATAAAATAAAAAATTCAAGGCATCTCTCCCAATCTCTTTGCGAGGAATTCCAGATCTTCCATTAGAGTACTGAGGGTTTCTGAAATTAGGAGATCAATTTCTGTTCTTTCTTCTAATAATTGAAGTCAGAGTTCAATGATGGATAAGATGACTACATGAATTACTCCTAAACCACATTTATTTTGCATCTTTTCAAATTTTTATCACAAATCATCTACTGTTCGATTGTTGTCTAAGATTTTGCAGGAGTTCCTTTTTTGAATTCAAAGTGGATACAGAACTTTATAACTTCATATTAATTATAGATTATTTACCCACCACAAATATATTTCATTCTTTAGATCTTGTTCATTCAGTTTTTTTTCATCACAACTGATTCTCTGATACAAAAATGCAATTTACATACATATCCCACTGAACATAGAAGATGTGAAACGAATCTAGCAGTACCTGTTCAATGCAAGAGACCCGAAGCTCTGTTCCCAAAACTTCATCAACCTTTTCATCTAAGAGACCATTAACCTTACATGTTACGGAACCCAAATGGTCCACCGTATTAACAAGAGCTTTAATAGCATAATCTTTTAAGGTGTCCACCACTCTACACACATCCAGAAAAAAAAAAAAATTCAAATCAATAAAGAACAGAGAAAAGGATCTCCTGTCCCCAACCATAGACAACCATTTAATGAAGTCGAATCACAGATAACCTACATCTGTTTCTGGTCATCATTTGAATAAGATAGTTCAAAGTACTCTGCTGCAGAGTACAACTGTGTCCTCAGATTCTTCAAATCCTGAAAATTCAAATGCAATAAAAAAATGGAAATTCAGAACTGTGTTCAATAATTCAGAAAACCATCCCATATGTCCCTGGAAATTAAAATCCCAAAATGCTTCTGGATTGTAAAAAAACAAAGCTAGTTTTTATGCTGACCCTAGCTTAGCTGAAAAGCAAAAGGTATGCTAAAATATACTAAAAAAAACTGCACTTTCGTCTTCTGTTCACCAATAAAGCTTGTTTATGAAGATAAGGTTCTAAGCAAAGACCATCAATAACCGAAGACATTTATTACATGCTAAAAATTTCAACTCTGTTATTAGACTTAACCATGTATATGAACTATGAAGTCTAGCAATCATTGATTTTCATACCCACCTTTGGGACAAAAGTAATATATCCATTAGTTTCCGGTTAATAACTGAGACCCAATTCTGTTTGCAAACCAAAACTCCACCAGAGAGAATAAAAAGAAGCGCAAGTGTACCTTAAGACTGTCTGAAAATAGCAAACTTTGCTGCATGGACAGTTCATCATAAGTGGGTGCCACTTGAGGGGCAGACACTGAAGAAGATGAAGACATTGTTTCCATGAAGGGAGCTGAACTTTTGAGGCCTGGAACAAGACCATAACCCAATTAGCGTTCAAAACCATTTTTCTTTTAATACACAGTAACAATATCATTAAGTGTTTGGACAAGCTTTTTCCTCTGCAACCAGATTCAGAAAGTTCAAAACATAAGCTGTTTCAATCCTCAAAAGTTCGAAGTGAATACCCAAATATAGAAGCTAGTCAGACGAGTAAGAACAAGAACAAAGTGAACAACGTCATCATTCTTCTCTTGCAACAACAATCTAAAAATCCCACATCACATTAAAACGAATTGGAAAAAAAAAACTCCTTTCCAAAAGGTCAATAGACTCAATACTGCTAAATGTGAGGGAGGGAACCAACGAG
>JAOXJP010103664.1:0-14313 GCA_025762735.1 Platanus orientalis | reverse complement strand
ATAATGGGTTAGCTTGTAATGAACTCATTCAGATTTGCACTAATTTGTGTTTGATAACATTAGTCATTTCATTTTATAAAAAAACCTAAGATGATTTCATTTCTAATTGCAGTTAAAAATTCAGTATAAATTTGAATTAGTTCATTACAAATCATCACCTCATGGCTACAAATGCCTTGAGAAACTTAAATGAAATGATTATATTACATGTGGCTGCTAAATAGGTTATTACAAAAGAGGTTCCCATGATCACATAGGTACCTATGATCTATTTAGAGATATGAAAAATATAAAGAGCCTTAGAGCAAATGTGAATCATGTGGATATCATGTTAGATAATCAATATCATGACTAATTAAAGTGTTTGAAGTGTCTTCATTATTTAAAATCTTAGAATTTCATATAGTAATCATGGGTTTATTGGTGATTCAATCTTGTTTTTTATCATTAAATTTTATCAAATTTTGAGTTTTTTTTTTAATAAAGATTCCGACAATAAAAAGGATCTCCCTTTTGCTAGCCAAATGTAAGCTTTCCTTGATCCTCATTCTAGTCTTTTCTCCTCCCAGCAATGGTGGATAAACAGTCGGTAACATTTGATTTAAGCTTCCACTGAGATAAGGCTACCTCACTTTTCCAAAAATATGAAAGAAATGTAAACCAAAATCCTTATCCACCACTAACCTTATCCAATAGAGAATATGTGAAAATCCACCACTAGAGGCCCGAACCTAGGGTGTTTGATGGTTTTTACTTCATTAACGCTTATATGTGGATTCATATTCCTCTTTCCTCTTTTTCCATTCTTTTTTTTTTCAGTCATTTGTTTTGGAAGCCAAGTTTGTTTATGACAGGTTTGGAATCCCATTAATACATAATATGAACACACAACTATTGATTTTTTTATTAAAAAGAAAAAAGAAAAGAAAAAGATACATAGCAATTGACTTAACAGACCAAAATGAGTCTATATGTTTCTCTGTCTCCATGGTTCCATAAGGGAAAGCTTAACCAACAACCTTATGTCACATGGAAAAAAGAGACAGCTTACTACTCTTGCGTATTTTAAAATAAAATATTTTAGAAATTTCATAGACAATTGTTTGTTAGGAAAAGTGTATAACGTAATAGAGAATTTGGCTGGCAGTACATATGGCTAATGGAAGGGATCCCACACAAATGGACGATAAGGGTTTGCAATTTTAGCCCTCCTGTGGACAATTCACAATGTATACAATGCCAGCCACCTTATAAATGAAAAACCCAGCCTAACCCATGTTAAGGTAAGGATCGGATTAAGCTCGACCCAAGTTACATTCCTAGAGGCATACCATGTTTAATCTATTCGATTAAACCAAAAAAAAAACAAAAACCATGGATGTACCATTGGTGGCACACCAAGTGTATTTCCTTTTATTACAATTATATATACACACACACACACACACACACACACACACACACAGAGGCCAACACTGAAGGTGTAATAAAGCCCATGGCCCAATAGCCCACCCATGGATAGATGTTCGGGCAGGCTTGAGCCGAGGTCTTGAGTCCAAGGCCATGCCCAAAAGCCCAAAAAGTTGGGCCATTGGCCCACTGAATTCTGACAGCCCGAAGAACCCCCCCCCCCCCCACCCCAAATTCCTAAAATTATCATATTTTTTTGTTTATTTTTTACCTTACTCTGTTTTGAAATAATTTTAAGACCCGACCTGTAGGCTAGGCTTGAGGTCCAACATGTAGGCATCGGGCCTTGCCTTTCAGCACTCAGCCCAGCCTGATAAATGAACCGAACTACATAGCCTAGCCTTAAGAAGGACACCGGGCCAATCCATCCCTTCCACTAAAATATTTAACGGAGTATATGCTTCACTAACTCGGTTTGGGCAGAAAATATTAGGTGTGAATGAAATTCATATCAATGCATCAAAATGGTGTCATGGGATGGACACATTAGCACTGAAAAGTGATAAGCACCCCCCAAAAAGTGAAAGTCACTTTTCGGAACCGATGCATCAGCCTCTTGGTGTTTTTTGTGTAACACCTTGAAATTCATGATCATATACAAGTCTGAATTTGAGTCGCTACTATTTGAATCCATATCCTAAACACTATAAATTTTGTTTAATTTACCTTTCGGACTATAAATATATTCTAATACAGTGGAATAATAAATAAAATGCTAACTGACATTCAATCTCTATAGTGCAATAGAAATATACATATACATTCTAAACTACGCAACGGAATATAAAAACATAAACTCCAAACATTCATATCAAATAAACAATTAATCTTCAATGTAATCATAATCATGGATATTTAGACAATACCATCAAATGGCTCTTAAACTAACCTATGATAATTCATGTTGTCATATAAAAATTATTAATCACTAAGTAAGAGCATGTATGAATAATCATTGTCTCATACATAGTAATGTACTAGAAGTAAATGATCAAAAAGTGCATAATGAAATAGCTCTCGATCCCCACTAACCACCTCTAGAAATGAACTTATACAATATCATGTACTACGAAACAACACCTGAAATGGTGGTAAAAACATGGATAAGCTATAAAGCCCGTGAGAGAACACATATATAATGCTCCACGGAATAAAATGAATATACACGAGTATGATTCAATACCAAATCAGAACATACATAACAGACAGAAGTCGAACTAGCCACAACAATGATCAGATTCTAGTAAAGGCGATAGAAATAATAAAGTCAAATCAACATAAGTCTATAACTGAAATAGATAATGGGTAATTCATAAGGAAAATGTAATATGCAACATAAATGTTTATTACGAAGTACCCATGTAAATAAGTTTTAGCGCCACTCGAATACACTGTCTTAGCTAGTAGATATCAAAACCATATACGTGATCATGGAAGCCCAATGTAGTTCTCAAACGAACATAACCCGAGAAGGATCTCTAACAAAACACACCTTAAATCAAAACCAACTTAACCCATATAGGGTTCCTAAACCAAACCTTATCAAAACACCTCGTATCAAATCCAACGAATTAGCCCACATAAGGACTTTAACAAATCTGAACTCATTCAGCTCATGTAAGGTTTCTAACAAAACCAAAATCTCATATGACCCATGTAGGGTCTCTAACAAAACTGAGATTTCATACAGAATTGATAGGCAACTAGTATCATCTTCATCTATTAATATCACCTGGTGATTGGGTCCAAAACAATACTTCAATTCCATACCATTACTTCATGATCCATGAGAAAAACACCTAACTTTAATATACTTATTTAGGGATCACACATCCTTTAATATACACAATACGTGTGGAATAGCCCATGTAGTACACGTATGTGGGATAACACCTCCTTTAATACATACAATATGTGCATGATAGCCCATGCAACACGCGTATGTGGGATAACACTACCTTTAATATACATAATATGAGTGGGATAACTCATGCAACATATGTATGTGGGACAACACCTCCCAATGATGAATGCAATATATGTGAAATAGCCCCTCTAACACACACATGTAGGAAAACACCTTCCAAACTAAATCCTATAATCCAAACAAACAAGTAATAGCTCTTATTCATACAAAAACCAAATGCTTGAAATGTCTCTTCTAACTTTCCAAAACCAACCATAATATAAGAGTTTTAAACAAGATACGTAAATAAAATGATGCTAACGTGGAGCTCATTAGATTAAGTCTAAGTGGATATCATCAAGTGGGAAGCATAGTAATAGCATTAATGGCCAACTAGCATGTGTAATAGGTTAAACAACACAACTTGGAGCCAATCAAATAAGAATGGACTACCAACTAATATTAATAATATGAATATGAATCAAGTATGGGGAAATCAAGGCAATCTCAAGCATATAGAGTTAGAATCATTTTCCTCCTTTTAATTTCACAAGAATGTAGTCTTCTCATATTCAATCATAGAGAGAAATGTAGGATTCCAATGAATTCATGATAACAAATAAAGAGAATGAATAAAATTATCTAACACATGCTCAAAATGGAATAGATCTAGCAATATACTTATAGAATCCACAAATCCATGTAATAAAGTGTTCTACCAAGGCATAATGGAAGAAATCGCTCTATGAAACATGTAGAATCATCAAGCTTACATAAGTTTAGTAAGAAGTGATGAAAATCTGTTATTTTACCTAAAATGACAACAAAAAACGGAGAAAAGTGTAGAAAAATATAAAGAGTAGAGCAATCAACTTGAGAACTCACTAATCCTCTATGGTTTAGTGTTTGGATAAAGGAAACTTACCAAACTTCAACTACAAAGCAACCAAAATGAAGATAAACTGAAATCTCATTCAAATTAAAGAATTTCAGTGAATAGGATGACAAAAATTCAAAATAGTAGCATATCAAGTTATGAAGAAACTAGAATATTAGCCAAATATATGAATAACCATGAAGAAACAATGTGAATAGCACATCATGTATGTAAACTCACAATCTTAGTCTTTTTCATTGTTTAAGCTTCAAAACCTTCTATAACCTCCTTTCCTTTGTATCTAATCTCTGTAAAATGATATAAAAATAACATAATTTAGATAATATATGAAGATTTATAAAGAAATCAAGTTATCCTAGCATATTCTTAGAGTTGGGAGTGAAACTTACCCAAGTTAGGGAAGAACTCCCACACTTAGTTCCCAAATCCCCTAAATCTCTCTAACTTTGTCCATTTTGATGTAAATGAAGTTATTAAGGTTTTTTTTATCACATTTCTAGGGTTTTGGGTTGAACTAGGGGTCCCACAATCCCCAAATGAAGAAAAATAGATTTTGCCTAAAAAAATTATAACTTAGATAATTTGGATTAATCCTAGATATCTAGCATAATATACATTTTTCTAAGACTCGAGAGTAGCTAGATCAATTCAAATAAGTTAAATAAAGTTGGATCGATCCAAATTGGTTTTCTCAACTTTTACCTCATCGCACTAAAATGGTCATTACTCTCTCTACAAAACTTGAAATCAATCTCTGTTTGTTGTGTTAAAAACTAGACTTCAAGATATTTTCAACAATGTATAAATTAATTTATAGTTTACTCGAGATTTATGTCAGTGGGTCAGAAAAGTTACCCCAAATCTATGGGCTTAACAACACAGACACCTTGTGGAAGAATTGTCATAACTTCTTCTAAAAAACTCATAATTGCACACCATTTATTTTTATGAAAAGTAAATTCCTAGATATTTACACCAAGGTATGACATGACCTCAAATTCTCTCGGGATTGGTGTCAGTGGGCCCGTGAAGGTATCCTAAATGTGATATTAGAATAACTTTCAAATTTGATAGGTTCGAGGCACAACTTGGGTTTTACACTTTTACCTTGATCCAACGAATTCTTAAACCATTCTATGGTCCATTTGAACATGTGAAAGGATAATTTTACCCTTACACATATTAAATTACCTTTTTACCCTTTAAGTGTAAAGTGGTGTGTTACAATTCGAACGCATCAGTACAAACTTCATTCATACATAATCCAAGCCCCGGTTTAGGATGATTAACCTAACTTAGACCCTTTTATTGATTAAATGCATGGGCTAACTTTAATGACTTAAACATTTATTTTTAATCTATACAATAAAAAATAAAAAATGATTCATTAAGAAGGGAAAAGAAAATTATAAAGATCTTATCTAAGGAAAAACAAATGTTTGATATCTGACCAAAGGAACCCAAGTAAACTAGAAGATAAAGAATATAAGAAAATTTAAAACATAAAAAATAAAAAAAGAACTAAGAGAAACACACTAGAAGCATGAAGAATGTATTGTCATATCCTTACATACAAACCTAATCTATGAGACCCATTTGACTAACCCACTCTTTAGTGAACTACTAGATTTGAACACCCAATGGAACAAGATGTTCAAAGAGGATGTTAAGGATCCACCTTCCCTGATAAGATGAGAGAACCTCCAAGGACCTTTGCTTGTTTCTACAAATTAACTAATAACAATTAAGGATTCCCCTTCAATCATTATACTTTGACACCTCAAAGATGGGATAAGTTTAATATCCTATGCAACTGCACGTAGCTCTGCACAAATCAAGTCACTAATACCAATTAAACCCTAGAAAACTAACAAAATTATATCCAAACTTTCTATCAATCTCAATATGACTTAAGTTTCTCAAACGAGTAACCATCAAAATTTGATTTGTTGGTGTTATTCAAAGGGGGGAAACTAGGGCTTGGTAGCATTTTTTTTTGGTAAAAAGTTTGATTTCCATTTAATGATGACAGTTACAATAGATCATGTCCTCTTCCATTGCCTTGATTAACCAATTAGGCAGGTTTGAGACCCAACTTATTGGTTTCGTGGCATTTAGCCCATTTCGTGTTATAGAATGAACTACTTTATTGTTATTCCTACTAATATATCTTATTTCTACTTTATTGATAGATTAGCATAGAAGCTTATAGTCTTCAATGCAATTCCTAATTCCTAATGGGCATTCCTTTAAAGGATTTTTCATTGCACCGATCACTTTGGTTGAGTCACCTTCTATTTCCAAGTTCTAAATATTCATCACTGTAGTAGTCTGTAAACCCAATAATAGCGCTTCACCTTTTATTTATGTTACTTCTGTGATGCTTCTTTTTTTTTTTTTTACTGCTATCATCTCTCTTTTTGAATTTTTGATTATGACTCCTAAAAATGTTTTTCGTTTATTTGTAGAAGTTTCACTATCAAAGTTTAGTTTCAATGCTTCCCCTTGAAGGGGTTCCCATTTTTCATTCTTATTCTTTTCCTCCTCCTGGCGAGGGTTTATTTCCTATAGCTCTCTTTGTAATTTGCAAGAATTATCCAAAATTAGTTTCATATTATATTCTTTATTATTAAACACTACCTCATTTGTGTGTTTCCAATTGTCCTAGCATGTTATTGTTACTTTTTCATAGATTTTTATTATTTCTCTAGTTGTTAACTCTTTTATATTAAACCATATCTCCATCCAATCTTTAAAGATATTTATATTCATTTTACTTCTTTTTATAGTTAATTGAGATGCATACCATACTTTTTCAATATATGGACATTGTTTAGTATAGTGAATCATGCATTGTAGTGTCTAACAATGGTTTCTACAATGTTTGGCATGTCTCTCTTCCCAAATGATACACGCCCCAATAATCAAGAGGAGTCTTAACAAAAAATTTCCCTTTTTTTTTTTAAAGAAGAGAGATGCCAACAACACAAGAGACCCATGATATCATGTGAAAAAAGATCAACTCAATTTGAAAGTTTGAAAATGACATCTAGACAAGAAAGAATCTTTTTAGCCAAATCAACCTATTTTTTAGTAATCTTACCCTCACCCCATCTTCAAAATCTCTAAGCCCTTGCCCCATCCAACTCCATCCCTTGGAGCTCCATGTGGGGTCTCAATATATCTCCCAAAACTAAGCAATTTTTTGGAGGGCGGGTGGAGAAGCCCTCTCTACAAAAGAGAATCTATGCAAAAGAAACTTAAACATATATTCCATTTGTCCCATTCATAAAATGATCTAGAGTCCTCACTCCACGGCCTTCTCACATGGAGCCCTTTAAAGTTTGGTTTTACATTTTTTTTAATGATATTATATTAAAGTTTTCTTTCTTTGTTTGAATGGGTAAAACCATAGCTAATTACATTCAATCATTTAATTCGTTTCTTTTTACCTTTATTTTACCTTTTTACTTATATCATTTGGTTACGTCTCAAATCCTTTTTCCAATTGTTATTAAATATAACCAACAAATAATTAATTCATTCCTATTCATTCACTTATCACTTGCAACAAAAATTAAAGACATCAATCAATCTAATTATTCAACATGCATTCACTTTATTTTTTCTTACCTTTATCCCTTCATTTCGAGTATCGATGATAACATTTCGTAGCAGAATATATTCACATGCTAACCGTTTCTCATTGGGCAGTGAAAAATAATATACATCCATCACATATGCTACTCAATTAAAACTTATTCTTCTAATATCATAGAATTGGGATATCTAATAAGAACCATCATCAAATACAATCATTTACATTCAATGGGATAAAATCAAACAACTCAAGTTTCACAAGTAACATAGTCTTGTTAACCGAAATATATTCAACTGGTAAGACAATCAATTTTAATTAAAATATTGAGCTCTTAAGCTCCTCTTCTACCAACTATGTCGTGGATTCACCAATGCACACGTTTATTGAGCCTTAATATGAAAAATGTTGTTAAACATAGTATGCAGATCTGCACATGCATTTTTAAGATCTATATACAAATCTTTTCAAACATACATACATTTTTATTTTATCATGATGCAATAACAAAGTTTATGCTAATCACTTTTCAAAATGGAGCCTATATGACTTCTTTTAAAACAAAACATCTACGATGCATAGTTATGCCAGAACATATACAGAAATCTGAACTTTCTTTTTCAATATATATATATATATATATATATATATATATATATATATGACAACCCATAAGGTTCTCTAAAAAACAACTCAAAGAGGATCTCTGATAAAACCAAAACATATATATATATATAACAACCCGTAAAGGGTCTCTGAACCCACAAAAGGATCTCCAAGTCATGAAGGGCTAACCCACAAAAGGGGTCTCCAATTCTCACATATTGTCTTGTGAGAGGGTACCATCGTATTATACCTTAATGATATGACCTTATCATACATTACATAAATTTGATTGGAAATCAACATATATACATATACAATAATTCAATTATCATCAATTACAACAGTAAATCCGATCAAAGCTTTCAAACATATGTTCTTTTGTGTAACTTCTCTTTTACCAATATGAAGCTTATTCAAGGTATAGTTATATATCAAATCTTGTATTTAAAGTCAATTGAAAATACAATACAAAATGCTTGACTTGTTTTATAAAGTATATAAAGAACTATAAATTTCAAAAACATTTTCAATTCTCATATAAATATAAAATGAAGTTAATGACAAAATACTTCAAATCTCATGTAAAGACTCATAAAAGCAACATGTAAAGCTTTTTTGAACAAATATTTAGGTGAATCTACATGTTTGGTGACCAAAATAGGCAAAAATCACAAGTTTAAAATGGAGATTCTAAGATCCTAATATGAATCATTTTTAAATTTCATTGATAGACAAAGATATATGAAATTCTAGCAAGGAAATCCATATACATGTAGAATGTAATCATTTTCATATCAAAAACTTTGAAATCCATGATTTGTAAAAACCTAAAATAAATCAAAACATGTGCATATCATATATAATCACTTACCATCACTATTTCTTCTCCGATTTCTAAATTCCCTTTGCAAAATCCTCTTTCCCTTATAGATTCTCTTCAATAAATCATTCAACAACTCTTTCTCTACATATTACTAATGCAGAACACTAAGAACAGTGAGATCTCATGAAAATCCTTAAGAAAACTATAAAACTTAGCAAAATCTCTCATAACATATGTTTCCATGGTTTGCTTTTGTCAAATTGGAATTGTTTTTCCCCTTTTCTCCCAAAATTCATCTTTATCCTCTTTACTATTTTTTATTACTTTCGGTTTAAAAGAACAATCTTAAGATCTTATTTCGTCACAAGGGAATCCCATACGAGCTTAAATTCACTCACGTGCTAACTACAAAATCCCAATTTAAAAAAAAAAAAATTTCACTTTTTTCTACAAATCTTAACTAGTCAAGAATTTCTCTAATTGGTCCAAGTCTTATACAAAGGCTTATTTTTGGCCTTTATAACCCACTTGGGTGGCTTGACTTGTCAGAAATTTCCTGATCAGTTAAAGCTCTGATTGGTTAGGACTTTTTCTAATTGGTCAAGATTATTAAATTCCCATTTTTTATGAGTTTGTTAGTTTTACCATACTCATTCCCCTTCATTCTTTATTGGTTCATTTTTATGACACATAACATTAAAAAATTCATTATTAACACATGTACTTTGGCATTCATACATCATTTATTAGCATTCACATTTAACAAGTTTTAAAGTAAATGCATGGTGTTACAAGAACAGTGAGATTGTCTTTAATAATGGGTCAGAATATAGTTCTAATGTGAAATATTCAGCAACACAAGTATTGAATATAAAAGATAGTATGTAGCAGATTGGTGACTCAAACAAAAAAATCAGGGAATATCAATCCCATGTAAGATGGGGTAAGCACCGTGGTAGAGCTAGGAATTTATCTTTGAGGGGGTCAAACTAAAACTAGGGTAAGTAAATTTTTTTTCATTATGAATTCTGCCATATATAATAATACAAAAGGAAAAGGTTGTGCTACACCAAAAACAATCTCTCTCTGTTTCCACACACAAAAGGTGAGCAATATAAAGTTAAATGGTAAAAAATAATTTTTAGATGAAAAAAATAGGTACCATAAAATGGGCTTTATAGGGTTAAAACCATGAAAAAGTGTTCAAATGGACATTTGCTCCCTATTTAAAAGAGATACCAAATTGAAAAAAAAAAAAAAAAACTATTACGTGTTAGCTTATGGTGTAGGGACATGTATGAACATACTATTTTGGGTTTTGGGTGTAGCAGATCCTTTCCCTACAAAAAAATATTAATATAAATACAATTCAAGATGCAATTAAGTATTTTATAGCCTAATAAATATATGACAAAAAATTAATTTCACAAGTTACCACCAACTACCCTCTCTTTATTAGAGTTGTAGCAAAGTAGATTTCCTGTAGTGAGAAAACTTGCGGCGACACTGAAGCAACATGCACCAGGTAACACATGGCAAAACAGCCAAAAAAAAAAAAAAACCAGCACTAGGCACATGATGTTGTGGTTCACTTTTTTACGCCACATGTTGCCCAATGCTTCTTGCTTTAGGGTCACCACACGTTTTCTCACTCCAGGATATCCTTTGGAGTTGTAGAAATGGAGATTTCAACATAAATTTTTTGTGAACAGCAGTAGTTCCTTTTGCTACGGTTCTTCTATTTTTTTACATAAATAGATTTTTATTTGGAAGAAAATGTTCGGTAATGAAAAAGTGTTTGTAGTGTGTATGGTGAATGATAAGTTGACATGTGGTGTTTGGGCTTAAAACATCCAAAAAAGTGTTAAGATGAAAAAGTAGGTGTTCAAAAAGAGACAAAATTCCAAAACCCATCATGTGTCAATCAATGGCATGCTAATGGAGCTCTGTGTCAACACAGACAATAAGGAAGAAAGATTTCAGTCAACTCCACCCACATGAAAGAGTTTTGTTTCGGGTTCCCACAGATGGTCAGAATGGGCTCATTCTCCTTTTTATTGGGAGCTTTTATTTCCAACATAGTTTTCTCTAAGTCCACCTCATTTAATTTTTTTCCTTTAATACCCCTCTCTCCCACACCTTCGACGGTGCAGCTCCTCCTCCGGCGGTTGCAGCACACCTTCGACACCCCATCCTCCTCTCTCCCGTTCTGCACTCCTCTCTCTCTCTCTCTCTCCCACATGCCGTCTTCCTCTCTCTTTCCCACACTTCCTCCCTCCCCCTCTCTCTCTCTCCTCTTCCTCTCTCTTTCTCTCCCTCTATCTCTCCCTTTCTTCTTTTTTTTCCTTTCGGTGACCTGTTCGGACCCACAGGCCCAAACGGGGGTCCCTTCGTTTGGACCTGTAGGTCCGAGTTCTGAATAGAGGGTTCTTGCTTGGACCTACAGGTCCGAACGAAGGGACCCCCGTTTGGGCCTGTGGGTCCAAACAGGTCACCGAAAGGAAAAAAAAAAAAAGAAAGGGAGAAAGAGGGAGGGAGAGAAAGAGAGAGGAAGAAGAGGGAGAGAGAGAGAGAGAGAAGAAGAGAGGGAGAAAGGGGAAGAGGGGAGTGCGGGAGAGAGAGAGGAGAGGGGTGCCGGAGGGAGCACTGCAACTGCCGAAGAGGTGAGCGAGGGAGTTGGGGTATAAAAGGAAAAAAAAACTTAAGTGAGGTGGACTTAGAAAAAAGTGTGGTGGCAATAGAAGCTCTCATTAGCTTATGAATTGAAATAATGAGTCTTGGGCCAGCCCTGGCCTACAAAATTAGGTTTGGTCATGTATGGGCCTTAATGTGCAAGAATTTTTAGTTCAAGCCCAACTCTAGCTCGTAATAAGCAATGATGGGCCCTACCCTTGGCCTACTAAGGCCTTGCTGGGACCCAATCCATGTACACCCATAAATGGAGGCATGCCCTTTTCCTAATTGACATTAGGTTTTTCTTGTTTTTCTACGTGGGCCTCTATTTTAAATATAGCAAGCTGTTAGGATTGCCTCCCCATATATTTAAGGGTTACTTTTACTAACCAATGCTACATTCATCATTTTTCATAGAAAATATTTCTTTCCCATTTTGTTTACTCAATTTGAATCAAAAGTGTAGAATGATGTGGGCTCACACATAATACCATTACTTTCACACACAAAATTAAAAATTAAAAGTATTTAGTCATACTTGCCTTCTCTATCAATTTTAAATCTATTAATTTTATTCTCTAGCTAATTTTTACCTTAGCCTTACATTTCAAATGCATCTTTTAATTCATCTTGTGTTCTTAAAAAGCAAAGTTCTATATAGAGTTATCATCTATAAAAATTATTAATAGAACTTTCTTCTTCTGGTCGTAATGCTTTTTAGATCACCTAGGTCATCATTATATATTAACCGGGTTCGCTTTACCTTTCTTTTGTGTGATTTCTTTGTAAACTTTGACTCTATACATAATTCATATTTGCCATTATTATTAATCCAATTTTTTTATTTCTCAAGATACCATGCCACAAGACAATGAAGTCAACTATGTAAGCAAAAACACTAGTTCATTCATTATTTTTTAAACATTATGTACAACTAAACTAGGAGATATGGAATTCCAATGCCTTACTAGCCTTAAATTTTTCTTAGCTATGGGTGTTGATTGGATGTCACACTTGCATAATACCGACATGTGTCATGTTGCTACAAAGTTGAAGGTAATGCATCTTAACTACTCGGGTAATAGACCCTAGGTAACCATGTGAATGTGTAATAGGTATACACACTAAATGGAATCGACAAGAACACTCAATGGACAGAATCACTATCAGAAATTTGAGTTGTTCTCATACAGTTGACAATTAATCCTTTATCCTGAGGGGTCTATGTGTCCTTATGTGTGATCTATGTAAGCACGATATTATCAAAAGAAGATGCCTAATTAAGGGTTATACCATGATGATAGGTTGTATGGAATCATATGTGGGGCATGTGGAGGACCAACAAGGAATTCACCACTTCTAATTGTATAGAATATTCAAGTTGGTCACTCTAGTGCATTAGACTTATAAATTTTGCAAAGCTTTTGCCAAGAGGTGGCCATATTCATAGTTGTTTGGCAAAATCTTTGCAAATTTTTTAAAGCATTTGAAATTATTTCACTTCGCTTTCTACAAAACTAATATTATTCTCTTCTCTCATAAAAAATTCATGGATGTAAATGTATTATGTTGTAAATTCCATGAGTCTGTAAAATACATGTTTTTGTATAGACTAGGACATGATCTGAGAGTCATGTTAGAGTCTAAGTGGTCCTTGAGTCAAAGCAACATGAAGATCATTATCAAGCTTCAAAGAAAGCCTCAAGAGATTAATCCGAGAGTCAAGAAATCATCCCAAAGGATTCACGTATCATTTCGAGCCTTCACAAAGTAAATCAGGTATTGTCTGATGGGTTTCCTAAGGTCCACAGACCTTCCCAAGTCATGGGGGGATGATCCAAAGTCATCTGTAGCATTTCTAAGACTTTAAAAGGGATTACAAAAAATTTAGATCGATCCAAATAGGTATTATCGATCTAGGATCGATCCAGCAACACTCAAGTTGCTAATTCTGAGTGTTTTTTTTTTCACTTGGATTGATGTAGGATCAATCCAAAATAGCGGAAACACTGTATAACGGTCTAATCTTCAAAAATCCATTGCCAATCAATGGCTTAGATTTTTTGACCATTTGGGGTGGTTCTAATCCAATGGACATGAACTATTTTTGTCCAATATAAAAGGAAAAGAACTCAAATGAGGTGATGGTCATAATCAAAATCACTACTTTCTTGTTCTAAATTTTGAGAAATTATTGAGAGATTCAACTCTCCATTCTTTTGGAAATCTCTCTAAGCTTAGATAAGAAAATCTGCACCCAAAGAGGACCATTTCATTCTTCCACCTTGTTCTAACTAAGGCAAATCTTTAAGAGGAAGGAATCAAGGATTGTGTAAATC
>JAOXJP010103653.1:0-14313 GCA_025762735.1 Platanus orientalis | reverse complement strand
GCATTTAAAATTAATCTTTGTTCTCCATTAATCATTTAATATTTTTCTTTGTTCCTTCTGCTATTCTTTTAATTTGTTTCTCTGTGGAATCGACACCCCAAAGTTGTGCTACAACTACCGCGTTATTCTTTGGGCATAATTAGGACTGATCTCGTGCAACAACTTCTCTCCCCTATTTAACACCTTACCTATGTATATCTGAGAAGATCTCTATCAGGTGGAACTCTAATAGATGGGTCCCACCACAACTGAAATCACTCAACAGTTCCTTACATGCAGTAGAAAGATCTAAGACCAACTCCCTATCGTGTAAGATCAGTACTCAATCTCAAGCTAGGCTTTGTTGCTGGTTTTATCGTCTGGACTGAGGAAATCTTCCAATGTCAGCCTCAAACAACCAATAAAAGGTATTTAGGAAATCATAAACTGATCGTAAGAACCTTTATCACTCCTTTGAATATTTATATGCTCAATACCACTACCAATATGTTGAAGTAATGGGGATTTTGTATGATAAACCAATAAACAAAGTAAAGAAGAAAAGAATAGATAGAAGACATTTATCCAGGTGAAGGAGTAGCCTCCACTACAGCTGTTAAACTAGGAATGCCCTAGACCCATTTCAGGGTTCTATGCTCTCTACTTGCAACCAAGGATGAAGAAGAAGAAAACCCAGAAGGAACCAATACGTGAGACACCAAAAAATTTGTTTATTCATTACATAAAAAAATTCTGGTCGTGTGAGGTGTTTTTACAACCCCCACGGCTAGGTTATTACAACCTAAATGAGGAAACCTCAAAAATAACCCCCTAGCACAATATCATACCCAACATAACTCTACACTACAGAAAATAACCAAAATACCACTAAATATGCTACTAAGACAAAACTACCCTAAAATAATGTGCTTGGGAACAATACATAAAAATGCTAATGAAACCATAACTTGGCGCAACCCTCGTGCGCCGTTTCTGGTAAACCTAAAACTCCTGTCTGGACCTAAGGTCCTCATCAATAAACCTTACATTCAGGTAGATATATTTAAACATTTGGTATAGATTACCAAGAGACATTTGCTTCATTGACAAAAATGAATTCAGTAAAGGTACTTATCTCACTCGTAGCAAATCAGGAGTGGCCCCTTTTACAGTTTGATGTGAAAAATGAATTTTTACATGGGGATTTGGAGGAAGAGGTATACATGGCTACACCACTTGGATTCTCCATGTCAAATATTAAAAACAAAGTTTGCAGACTAAAGAAGGTGTTGTTTGGGCTAAAATAGTCTCCGCGAACCTGGTTTGAAAGATTTAGGGCAGCCATGGTGAAAGCAAGATACAAACAGACTTAAGTAGATCATACTCTTTTTGTCAAACGCCAAGCCCTAAAGACAACAACTCTAATAGTCTACATGCATGATATAGTAGTTATAGGAAATGATGACATAGAGATTGTGAGGCTTAAGAGCAACTTAGCAAAGGATTTTGAAATAAAAGATTTTGGATCACTCAAATACTATCCTAGAATAAAAGTTGCCAAGTCTAAGCAAGGTATCATTCTTTCTCAGAAAAAGTATGTATTAGATCTGTTAAAAGAGTCAAGAATGGCCGGCTGTAAACCTTGTTTCATGCCCATTGAGGCAAATCACAGACTCAAAGAAAATGATAGTGTGCGATTAATTGATACTAGGAGATATCAAAGACTAGTTAGACGACTTATTTACTTGTTTCTAACTCGTCCAGACATCACTTATGCTATGAATGTCATCAACGAATTCATGCATGCTCCCATTCAGGATCACTTGGAAGCAACATATAGAGTTCTCAGATACTTGAAGGGATATCCAGGGAAAAGTATACTATACAAGAAAAGTGGCAATTGTTGAGTAGAGGTGTATACTAATGCAGACTAAGCTGGTTCAGTAACAGATCACAGGTCTACATCATGATATTGTATTTTTCTTTGTGGAAACTTGGTAACCTAGAGAAGTAAGAAACAGTCAGTGGTTGCTAGATCTAGTGCAGAGGCTGAATTTCGATATATGGGTCATGGCATCTATGAATCATTGTGGTTGAAGATGTTATTAGCAAAAGTGGTTTTTTTAGTAATAGGACCCATGAGTCTCTACTACGACAATTAGGCTATCATAAGCATTGCACATGACCCCGTGCAACATGATACAACTAAACAGCTGAGGTGAATCGCCATTTTATCAAGGATCATCTAAAAAAGGGGCACATATGTACCCCTTATATCCAAACTCAACATCAATTTGCAAATGTGTTTACAATAGGCCTAAGTGAAGCATAGTTCACGTACTTGATTGGCAAGCTAGGAATGATAGAAATTTACTCACCAGCTTGAGGGGGAGTGTTGGAAAGTGATATTATGTATTTAGGGGGTATTTATGTAATAAGGGTGAAGTATACTATACCTATACTATACCCATACCGTTGATACACCATATACAATGTGTACTGGATCTATCCCTAATATAAATACCAACCGTATAAGGTCAAGTACTCGTACAATTCAATTCTCAATCTCTCGTATTCCCTCTCTTCTTCTTCTTCTTTTCTACTAACTACTTGTAGGAACAACTAGCGATTCAACCAAGTTGGTATCAGAGCGTGCCGAAAAGTTGATTTAACAATACAGGAGAAAACGACGAACCCAGACCCCTGCTAACTTCAACGTCCATACAACTGACGTTAGAATCCGTACAACTAACATCAGCATCCGTACAGTTGATGTCAGCAAATTGTGCATGTGTCAGGGGTGGATGAAGAGACAGATCTAGGATCGTCTTGAATTATGGGGAATTTTGGTGACTTTTTTTTTATTTTTAAATGAGGCTTCTAAGTGGGTTTTTGGAGGGGTCTTCTTTAGCAACCCGAAAACCCTCCGTTTTTTAAGATTTGATGATTCTACTCACACGACAGACTCTTGTTTCAATTGCTTGAAAAGGAGTAGCTGTTTTTTGCAGGGAATGTTTTAAAACAAGTCCCACGAAGTTTGGTGAAGGATCAAGAGAGATCCTTCGTTTCTCTCATCTGCCAATGCCGCCTAGGTCACGAACCTAAGGTTTGATGTTTGTGTTGCTCGAAACACATCAATCTTGTGGGAAAAGTTGGATCTGAGGACCTGATCGTGCTGTTAGGGACCTTTGCAACTTGTGTCCCCTCGTGTTCTACAACACCAAAAAGTTGGCTCAATGTACTATAGTGTTATTGTTCCTTGTTTGCTCTTAGTTTGTGATCTGTGATTGAGTTTCATCATGTCTGAAGTAAATCAGACATCCAACTTGAAATAAAGTGAGATGGGTACACATTTGGAGGTGTGGTAACTGAATCCCCCAACACACTTATTACTACAATTAAATTTAATGGTATTAATTACCTTACGTAGTCAAAATATGTCCTCATTCATATTCAGGGCAGAGATAAGAAGGAATATTTGACAGAAGAAGCAAAGAAGCCTTACAAGGATGATCCAAAGTATAAAAAGTGGAAGACAGAAAATGCGATGGTTATGGGTTGGTTACTTGGTTCGATGAGATCAGAAATTAGTGATCATTATCTGTTCTTAGAAACAACACATCAATCTGAAATTCCTTAGCCAAGGCCTATTCTGAAATTGGACACACAACGAAGGTGTTTGACGTTAGGCAACGGATTGTCCAATTTAAACAAGAAGATAAACCTCTTGCAATCTACTATTAAGCTCTCAAGGAAATGTGGGAGGAGTTAGCACACTACACTATTTATCATCCATCATGTTCGTAAGATGCAGTAGCTTACCAAAAGCATGTAGAGGAGATTTAGGCATTTGAGTTTCTAACAGAGTTGAATCCTTATTATAAGCAAATCAAGGTGTAAGTCCTCAATATAGGTCATCCTCTCACTTTGAATGAATTTTATGCTCATATTCACTGTGAAGAAGGCCGACGTGGAGTTATGACTCCCGCCTCTTCCATCGAGAAATGTGCACTAGATTAGAGTTCATCCAAGGGGGTTGTGGCAGTTCCATGGGTCGGGGTTGTGGGAGCAAATCTACATACTCATCTGATGATCGAGACCGCCTGAATTGTGAACACTGTAATCACTTTAGACATACCAAAGATCAGTGTTGAGATCTTCATGGATGCCCACCAGACTTGACTCCTCAGTCTTCTTCCCGTGGTGGATTCATTACTAGTAGAGGTGGTCGTCCTGGTGGACAAAGACCTATTGCCTATTCAGTCACTTCTACACGCACAGAGTTACCTGCTATGTCTCCCGCTTCTCCAGATATTGGTGCTCTATCTAGTGATGAGATTGCAGCTTTCCGACATTTTGTTTCTCAGCTTGATCATTCTTCCATGGCTCCCACATTGTCCTTCGCCCACTCAAGTACATCTGCATCCACCTTGTCTGTCTCAATTATCACTCCTTAATGCTCATGGATCATTGATTCAGGGACATCCCACCATATGACTGGTATGTCCTCTTTATTCACTTCATATCGGGTTTATTCTGGTAAAAATAAAGTCTGCATAGTTGATGATCTTTTTCCTCTGTCATTGGTTAAGGGGACATCCCTGCCACCTCAAATCTAAGTTTAACCCCTATTCTTCACGTTCCAAACTTCACTTTAAACTTGTTGTCTATTAACCATCTCACCAAAAATCTTAACTGCTATGTTACATTTTTTCCTTCCTACTGTGTATTTCAAGACATGGTGACAAAGAAGACGATTGGTTTTGGGCATGAGAATGATGGTTTATACATTTTGGACTCCAACTCACTAGTGGCTACTTCTGCAATAAAAAGGAACATATCTTTGTCCACATCAGATGAGTTGTTTACATGACATTGCCAACTTGGTCAGTTGTCATTTTCTGTCTTCAAGAAGATGTTTCCTCATTTTTCAATTTCTAAGTCTTATTTATTGTGAACCTTGACAATTGGCAAAGCACTGTAAGTCTATTTATCCAATCAGTAAGAATAATAAAAGTTCAGTTCCATTTTCAATTGTGCATTCTGATGTGTGGGGTCCTTCTCCTACTACTTCTTTGTCTAGTCTTAAGTATTTTGTGACTTTTGTAGATGACTATTCTAGAGTCACATGACTTTATTTGTTGAAAAATAAAAGTGATGTAAGTGTTGCATTCAAGTCTTTCTATGCTATGATATGTACTCAATTTAACATCAAACTCCAAGTCTTGAGATTTGACAACGGGAGGAGTACCTTTCTCATGACTTGTCTTCCTTTTTTGATGAGTCTAGTATTGTGCACCAGACCACGTGCCTAGGTACTCCTAAACAAAATGGAGTGGCAAAACAAAAAAATAGACACATTTGGGAAGTTGCTCATGCGATCATGTTCACTATGAATGTGCCTAGGAATTTTTAGTCTGAAGGAATTCAAACGGCTGTCTACCGCATGAACAGGATGCCCTCTTGTGTTTTATCGTACAAGTCACCTCTTAAAATGTTATCTCCAAACACTTCCCTCTTCCTCTTAAGACATTTGGCTGCATCTGTTATGTTCATGTACCTAAGTCTAACAGCTCCAAATTAAACCCTAAGGCACTCAAATGTGTCTTTCTAAGCTACAGAGTTGATTAGAAAGGGTATAAGTGTTATTATCACCCCACTCGTCACAAGTTTGTGACACGGGATGTTACCTTCTTTGAATCCATTCCCTTTTTCTCATTTGGTGGGACATCTCTTCAGGGGGAGCAGTCTGTGAGTGAAGAATTGTCCCTCTCGGTTCCGCTTCCAGTACCTGTTCTTATTTATCATTTTGACAACAATAATGATGATGGTGGAAAGGGGGAGAAAGAACTCCAATTCTACACTCAAAGAAAGAAACAAAAACAAAAGAAGTCTTAAACATAATTTCTCATGAACCACTCCAAGAATCTATTTCGGAACCAACCCTGAATTACATAATGATCTCCCTATTCCTTCTTTCCCCTTACCAGCTCAAACCTCTAACAATTTGGACCTTGATCAACTTATCGCCCTTAAAAAGGGTGTGAGGACTTGTACCAAACACCTAATGTTTAATTTTGTCTCATACCATGTACTCTCACCATCCTTCCGCAACTTTTCTATTGCTTTGTCATCTATTTTTGTTCTTTGCAGTGTATCTAAGGCTATCATACAACCCAAATGGAGGGATGCTATGAAAGAGGAAATGAAAGCGTTAGAAATGAACAGAACATGGGAGCTAGTCGATCTTCCTAGAGGAAATAAAGTAGTTGGTTGCAAATGGGTGTTCATAGTCAAGTATAAATCTGATGGTACTGTAGACAGGTACAAGGCGAGCCTAGTGGCTAAGGGATATACTCAAACATTTGGTATAGATTACCAAGAGAGCCAATGGCAAAGATGAACTAAATAAGGGTACTTATCTCACTAACAACAAATAAGGAGCGGGGCCCCTTTTGTAGTTTGATGTAAAAAACGCATTTTTACATGGGGATTTGGAAGAAGAGGAATACACGGCTACACTACCTAAATTCTCCATGTCGAATGCTAAAGGCAAAGTTTGCAGACTAAGAAGGCATTGTATGAGTTAAAGCAGTCACCACGAGCTTGGTTTGAAAGATTTATGGTAGCCATGGTAAAAGTAGGATACAAACAAACTCAAACAAATTATACCATTTTCGTCAAACGTCAAGCCCTAAAAACAACAGCCCTAATAGTCTACGTGGATGATATAGTAGTTATAGGAAATGTTGACGTAGAGATTGCAAGTCTTAAGAGCAGCTTAGCAAAGGAGTTTGAAATAAAAGATTTGGGATCACTTAAATACTTTCTTAGGATAGAAATTGCCAAATCCAAGCAAGGTATCATTCCTTCTCAGAGAAAGTATGTATTGGATCTATTAAAAGAGTGAAGAATGGCAGGCTGTAAACCTTGTTCCACGCCTATTAAGGCAAATCATAGACTCAAAGAAAATGATAGTGTGCGGTTAATTGATGCTGGGAGATATTAAGGCTAGTAGGATGACTTATTTACTTGTCTCTAACTCGTCCAGATATCACCTATGTTGTGAGTGTCATAAGCCAGTTCATGCATGCTCCCACTCAAGATCACTTGGAAGTAGCATATAGAGTTCTCAGATACTTGAAGGGATGTCCAGGGAAAGGTATACTATACAAGAAAAGTGGGTATTGTCGAATAGAGGTGTATACTGATGCAGACTGGGCTGGTTCAGTAATAGATCACAGGTCTACATTAGGAAATTATACTTTTCTTGGTGGAAACTTGGTAACCTGGAGAAGTAAGAAATAATAAGTGGTTACTAGATCCAGTATTGAGGTTGAATTTCGATCTATGCCTCATGGCATCTGTGAATCATTATGGTTGAAGATGTTATTAGTAGAAGTGGGTTTCCTAGTAAGAGGACCCATGAGTCTCTACTACAACAATAAGGCTGCCATAAACATTAAACATGACCCCATGCAACATGATAAAACTAAACATGTTGAGGTGGATCACCATTTTATCAAGGATCATCTAAAAAATGGGCACATATATACCCCCTTTATCCAAACTCAACATCAACTTGCGGATGTGTTTATAAAAAGCCTAAGTGAAGCACAGTTCATGTACTTGATTGGCAAGCTAGGAATGATAGACATTTACTCCCTAGCTTGAGGTGAGTGTTCAAGAGTGATATTATGTATTTAGTAGGGCTATCAATCGGGTTGGGCTGGCCCGAAGCCCGACTTGTCCAGCCCGAAACATGGGCGGGCTGGGCAAGTTGAACTTCGGGCTGGGCCGAGTTCGGGCCCAAGATTTAGGCCCGATGTATTTTTCAGGCTGGGCTCGGTCACAATTTTTTTATCCCGAAGTCCGGCCCGGCCCGGCCCAAACTAAATCAACCCTAAATATATGTTCTATATACACCGTCCGATTAAAACTAATCCAACGGTGTAGTGTAAAGTAATATATAAAATTCTAACTAGTAGCCCTAATCCCTAATCTTAAGATTTCGAAGAAAACTGCAACCCCATCTCCTCCCTCCTCTTCTTCGTTTGTGGATCTAGAGTTCGCATGCCTAGCCTGAGAGACAACAAGAATCAAGTATTGTTTAACAGGGTTGGAGAAGATGCCTCAGTGACAGTCAAAGAATATCAATAATTTTACCTTTTTTACATATGATGAAGATGAAAAGAGAAAGCTTGGATTTCGGAACCCAAAAGAAGAGGCATAAATCCCTTCGACGCATGTTCCTTGTGTTCAAAGCCCTTCATCAATCCAGATCACGTCTTCTGCAAGGGATGCATACTCCGGTGCTTATTGGCCCAAAAGAAAGAAGTCAGTTAACATTATTCTCACCACCCCATTTCACTGGGTTTTACTTTGTTTGGCTCATTATGGTGAGAGCATTTCTCTCTTAAAGCAAACTGTATTCGTTGCATCAATGATTTTTTAAAGTAGCTGTATCGGTTTGATGACGATTTTTCTAACATTTAAGTTATTTTTCACATAGATATCCATGTGGTTGATGATTTGGATTGCTGAGATTATTTTATCTCTGGATATTTGCCTTAACGGAGATATTAGATTTAGGATATTATCCATAGAATTAGTTATTTAAGACAATTATATTTATTTTTGTTTTTAAGATGGCTAATGCGGTAATACTAATGCCATGACGAGTTGGAGTTATGGGGGTGGATTGCAAATTTCGGGTCAGCCCGAACTCGGCCCCAAGCCTGATTTGTTACATTGGGCTGGGCTCGGTCAAGATGCCTAGGGCTAAGTTCGGGTTCGGGTTGGGCTTGGGCTGAGCTATTATATCTCGAGCTGGGCATGGGTTGACCTCAGCCTGCCCCAGCCCGGCCCAATTGACAGCCCTAGTGAAAAGTTGTGGTAGTTTTTTTTTTTTTTTGGGGTTTTCTCAAGACTTCTTTGTGAGAGGAAAAAATGTATTTGTGTGGAGAAATCTTTTAGATTTTTCCTTGGAGTTTCATCTTTAGGTTTGGAAACTCGCCACTATGCATTTTGTAATCTCTTCATTCTCTGCTTTAGCGAAAATTTTCGATTGTCTTTGTCCATGGATGTAGGCAGGTTTGCCGAACCATGTTAAACATTGTATTTTGTGATTGTTCTTTGCCCTTTATTGTGTTCTCACATTGTTTTACGTGCACCACATACTTGAATCTGATTTGTGTTTTGTTTTGTTGTGTTGTTTTGTCACAGTAGGTTTAAACATGATTAGATATTGAAGATTTTGTAAGTCATCTATTGGACCAGATTTATGGCCACCAGGAAGAGCAATGAGACTAGTTTCTCTCCATTTCATAGTTTATAAAATGGAATATTGCTTTCAGTTGTCAACTACCTAAAAATCCTCTACTCTAACTTACAATAGAAAGGAGAGAGAATCAAAGATACACATACCCATGTTTAACGGATAGCTATTGCACTTGAAGTGTGGCATTGTCAAGTGCGGCATTGTCCTACATGTGACTGCAGTGCAACACATCAAAAAATAAAATGTTGGTAGGCGATTTTCACCTTTTTGGAATATATTCACATACAGGACAATGACACACTTTAAGCTGTAGTAGATGATTCATTCTCACAAACACCCATTGTAGAAACCTAAAAGTGTGTGCGAATGTCAGTATAATATGACACTCGCCACACCTTTGATGGCGAATGAAAATCCACAGTCTCATTCACTTGAAATTAGAAGATCTCAAATATTCATTCTCCCCTCAAAAGTATGCGCGAATGCATTGTTCACATTCGCGCACTGCGAAAACTAGAAACTAAAATCTAAGTTTATCTCTTCCTAGGGTGGTTATTTTGGATAGCCACGACTCTTGTGAGTCCTCTAACTGCCTAGAAGATGGAAGAAGATGGATTCTCGCATAGAACAATCACCTAAATCCTTGGGATAAGATTTGAAGAATCTTACCTCAACATAAACGATATAAAAGAGATAAAGTTTCTCTTAAACAAGGACTCTTCTCTAAATTCGTTTCTGATGCTTATAAATACTAGTATGCACACACAAGACAGGAGGATGAGAGAAATACAGGAGAAAAAAATAGATAAATAGAGAGAGAGAGAGAAAGAGAGAGAGAGAGAATTCAGAAGTTGAAGAAACGTTGAAGATTCATCATAAAGCAAGCTATACTTACCCATTGAAGGTCTACAAGTTATCTCTCTTCTAAAAGAGGTCGGAGGGGGCACGTCCATTATACCTCTATCATCTTCCTAAGGAAGACATCATAGGAAGCTTAAGGATGATTCAAATCACGAATAGGTGAACCTGCAACTCTATTTCATAATATAAGCCAGAAACTTAGAGTTAATCAGAGTTTGGTTGTGCTAAACGGCTGTAATCAACAAGTTTCTCAGACTTGGAGTTTTAGTCCCTCATATATAAAATAATAAACTAGCCTCTAAAATGGCTAGATAATTTATCTAATGAATTTCACCTTATATGAAAGCTCGAAATTTGGTGTTACAAATTTCTGGCGCACCCGGTGAGGCTAAACTTTCCTCTTATCTCTCTTTAAGTTCCGTTGTATTAATGGGTTTTTCCTGTTTTCATAGTACCTTAATGGAGTTGCAGCTGTGGAACCATCTGCCAGTTCACCATAAGCCCTAGGAAAATATGGGTTGAGGTTTTGATCTCCCCACCACCATCCACCCATTTGGTTGAAGCTTCGGTCTCCTAAACCCACGTTTGGTTGAGGCTTTGGTATCCCAAAACTTACCTATAATTGAGGCTATGGTCTCCCAACAGAAGGTTGAGATTTCGATCTCCCTTACTTCATCAGGGGTTGAGGCCTTGGTCTCCCCTTAGGCAATGATAGCACTGTCTGTGTCAATTAAACATGATAATTTTAATGTTAAATTAAGAGGACATGCCCCTCAAAGCACTTCAAATAAATTAAGGAAACAATGGATACCTAAAACTGAGCTCAACCTTCACTCCAAGGCCATTGAAGCCTCTAGAAAAGGGACAGAACAACGTCTCGGGTAGGGGCCCAGAATCCCATTCACCTCGGATCAAATGCTCGAATAAAGATGAATACTCGAATTCTCCAGTGTATATATGCACGAATGACGTGAAAAAAATTCTCATTCACAAGGAAACATTAGCAGACGCAAACAACATTCAACAAAAAAAAGAGGAAAATGCTCAGACTTTCAAGTCTGAAACTAACTTTACTCTCTAAGAGGAAGTCCCAGATAGTGATTCTACTTTACTCACAGAACCTTTTATGCAAGCACCCATGGCGAATGATAATAAAACTTCCCATTTGCGCACAAATGTGTGACCCCAAAAATGAAAACATTCGCATAATGTCATTGTGGTGAATGAACAAAAGGCCCTCTCTTTCATGCACAATCGTTATGAAGAAAAATCTCATTCGCACACACCTGTAAGAACAAGGCAAAATTTTCATTTGCCACCAGGGAACCAGGATTTGACTACAGTACATATTACCCTCACAGGAGTTTTTATAATGCTCAAGGACCAGATAGAACAATAGGTTATCAATCAGATTTGAGCATTTAGGCCATCTGATTATAAAGGAAATTTGTACAATAAGGGAAAGAAATCTAAGATAGAAACCACTAGAAACCACACCTTACAGAGGGACTCACAACAGGGCAATATGACCATCCAGATCCCACCTATGCAACACCATTGACAGAATAATAAAGCAATGGTAGAGTTCAGGAATTCAATGTTGTTAACCCGATTTGAACAATTTAGGGAGCTCGAAGAAGACAAACCACAAAAAAGAAGAAGAGTGTTATCCTTTAAACAAAAGGGAAAAAAGGAACATTACTTAGGGACAAAGAGCCAGAGTACACTAGCTCTTCCATGGGCAACCAGTTTTCATTCCGTTATGTTTTTATACCCCCAACCCTTGGTTTCTTAAAAAATACTTCACTAAAGAAAAACCGTCAAATCACCCCCCCTAATTGTATTTTTCCTCTTCAACTGCTTAGAAAGAAGAAAAAAAATGGGGAGGAGGGGGGGGTGGAGCCAAATCTCTTCACCCCTCTTGCTAAAAAACTTGATCCCATGTACCCAAAGGCCAAAGTTGTTTCTACACTCTAAAAAGCAAACTCCCATGACTCAAATTGTCCATTTTTATCTCTAAACCCCTTTGTTTTTTTTCGTGCAGGGTTGCTTGCAAGAAGACTGGTGGAATCAGATTCGCCATAAATGGGCACTCTTACTTCAACCTTGGGCTCATCACTAACGTTGGTGGAGCTGGTGATGTTGTCTTTGTCTCCATCAAAGGGTCTAGAACTGGTTGGCAAGCCATGTCTCGGAATTGGGGCCAAAATTGGCAAAGCAACAACTATCTTAACGGTCAAGCTCTCTCATTCAAGGTCACGACAAGCGATGGACGCTCCATAGTCACTAACAATGTAGCTCCTTCTAACTGGGCCTTTGGCCAAACCTACAGTGGAGGACATTTTTAACTTATACCAAAAACACCTCCAAATTTATCCCCCCTTCCCCCTTGCCTCTTTTAACTTTAGCAGGACTTCCTATTCTCAAACTAATTATATATATGATATAGTGTTTTCTAGGATTCTAACATGGTGATGATATCATGGTGAGCCTTTTTTTTTTTTTTTGTGAAATGGCTACGAATGATTTTTTTCCTGACTTATACTGTTAGTTGTTTTTGTTGTAGTTCGGCTTCAGTATGCATCGCTTATATCACACGCCAAGAAAGGTTGGTGTGAAGAAATCTTTGCTGTACTTGGAGGACCTCCACTAAATTTGGGAATATAACAAAATCCAAGAACTAACCTTCCAATTTTGTTTGCAAAGATTTTGATAGAAAATAAAAGAAAATGTGAAAAAATAATATCTTTTTTGGAAAAAGTTATGTTTCACAATTGGAAAAAGTATCTTCTACACTTACATTTGTCTGTGAGGACATGGAAGAACAGAAAAATTGGGTGTAGGTGATCCTTTTCCAATTGTGAAACATAACTTTCTATGAAGAAATTTTTTATTTTCTCACTTTCTTGCATTTTCTGTCAAAAGCTTTGCAAACAGACAAAGCCACAAAACCAATTTTTCATGACAAACAGACAGCTTAAAAATGCATATTTTTTTTTTTTGAGAAAATTGTCCTGAGAAAACCTTTTCTTGGCAACGGGACTGGGCTGAAAATCAAGGATCTATGTATGTTTTTGCCTTCACTTTCTTATGTAATTTTATTAGTATTAAATTCAATATTTTGGGTAAAGAATTGTAATAAATTTCATTGTATAACCAAATTTAGAGCCAATCTGATGCGTTACGCCTTACCAAAAAAAAATCCAATGCGTTACTCTTAGCATTAAAAAACCATGTCATCCAGGCCTTCACCGAAACCACAAGCCTTGATTTCCCGCCCCAGGATTTGGTGTGCTCCCTTACAGGATGTTTAAGGTCTGCCTTGCATCAGGGGGGGACATATAGGCATTGAAAAGTGAAGAGGGCCCTCCTAAAAAGTATGAATCAATGTTTGGCGCTGATGTGTCCTTCCCTGATGCAGGAATGACCTTAGTTGTTTTTTAAGGGGGTGCACTAAATCCGCGCCACAATTTCTCTACTTTCTCTCTTTAAAAGAAAAAAAAAAATCTCTACTTGGAACAGGTGAACCAACAAGCAAGACCCCAAACATACTCTACAACCTATAAGAGTCAAGCTAACGTCCAATCTCCCCGCTCGGTTTACAAGTTCGTGCAACAAAATTCAAAACAACATTCTTATTTGAGACATGGAAGTTACCCGAAAAATAGAGTGATTTTCTCTTGAGAAAAACGTGACATAGAGAGAAAAAGGAAAAAAGGAAGGAAAAAAAAAAAGCTCATAACAGGTCGACTGCGTTTTTTTCACGTGTGGCCCAGCACTTGAGCAAGAGAATTGTCGACTGCTTTTCTGCAAGAGGAAATCTACTTTCAGCCATAGGAAGTGATGGAATTTGAAGCAAAAGGAGAGGGGGAACAAAATTTCAGGTCGGGGAAATACTCAAAGAGCTTTAATTGAAGTAGCCAAAGAGGCTTCCTGCAAATGCTAATTGTCATTGATTAAACTCATACATCCCACCATAAAGATGAAAGAGCATGAAAGGGGAAAGGACCAATTGTCAGGCACTCACCAGGGTTATGGATGTATTCACATATTCTTTGGACACCTGATATGAAGGGATACTGATGTAGAAGGATCGACAGACGTTGAGTTGTCAAGCTCTGAGTTAATGGCATTGGATTATCTTGACCGAGAGGATCTTCGCAAGAGAGGCAAGGATCGGTAGAATTTGGTAT
>JAOXJP010103642.1:0-14313 GCA_025762735.1 Platanus orientalis | reverse complement strand
AAATCAGTTGTCAAACTCGAGATTCGTGTGATAACTTTAGTTTCTAACAACTTCTAAACATGATTGATTGTGTATTGATTGTATTTTAATTTTTTACCAAGACAATATGAACAAAGGTTTGTTAATCCCTTGAAAAGAAATAAGACTATTTTGATGATTACCAATTGCAAGAGGATTGCCTTACATTAATAAATACTACTTAGTAGTGAATAACATGTGAGTGTTAATTTAAATCACCTGGGATATTAACATGTAATTTACTACTTCCATGCTCTCTAAATATAGGCATAATAATACAATTCAAGGTTTAGTTTTAGATGGTGACCATTAGCATGACCCTAAACCAATATTTGATAATTTAACCATTTATAATCAGATGTTAATGTCTTTAGTACCATTAATAGTTTTTTTTTTTTTTTTTTTTGTGGTTAATTCAACTCTAGAAATGTAGGCAAGATGCCTTGAAGTTAATGATGTGGCTTGATTGTGGATTAAAATGTTAAAAACAAGTATAAAATGTTTTGAATAATGTCATAGCATGTCCATTTACTAATTAATTTTTGACTAATTATCTATGAAATGAATAGATCTTATTTATGCATTATAATTAATATATGATATATGTTATCTCATGATATAAGATAAGGTGTGTTTGGATAACTTAATAAGTATGTGGTATATGATGACAATCATGAAATCATATACAACTAACATATCTATTTAATGTTAAATGCCAAAAATATCTACAACTATAGGTGAATATAGGTTTTTCACTTATATGGTTGGTACATATACATAATAAGTTGACGATACATCAATCACAAGAGTATTTTATTATAAGCATGCATGTTGGTGTAATAAATACATCAAATTGGATCCATTTGGGATTATACTATGATAAAAATAACATCAATGTTTGTATAATTTTGAGTCTAAAATTTAATATTATTCTTAGACATAAGAGGAATGTATATCTTAGGTATACGTTGTTTATAATTTTGATGTTTAGCCAATTGATAGTTGTACTACGGTTATATGAATGGATTATAGAGTTTGATTGGACTTAAATTTTATGGGATTATTCTTGGTAAAGGTATTGATATGTAAGATTTGTTCAATAACGAACACTTTATCTTTCGGGATTTAATTACATTGTATTAATAGGCATAATTGTAAGTAATGAAAATCTAAATTTCGTTTAAATTAAAAGAATTGATGTATCTTTTTAATTAGAAAAAAAAATCTAAAGATTTTATTTTGGATTATTTGGGATTTTATTTAACTAGGTCTCACAATTAGATGAGTGGAACCTTACTAAATCATACACACTAGCATTTTTCTATTTCATCAATTACTACTTTTATATAAAAAGAATTTATAGATTTTTAAAATCAAAGAACAAGGAAGAGTATATGCATATCATAAAAAGATCTCAAAATATTATGGACATTCAAATATGTATTTTCTTATAAATATATAAAATTATAGTATTCCAGATAAAAATTTACTAACTGTATTTTATTCATTTTTTTATAATAAAATAATTAAAAACAATGTTAACAATTTTAATCTTCATAAAATTTTATTTCTTTTTTTGTTAATTTCATAAATTTTTTTAAAGGGAAAAAGAAATGTCAAAACAATCACATTGTACATCAATATTAAGTGCTTTATATTATTTGATATTGTCAAAAGTGTCAAATATTATTTATTTAATATTTTGTTGTTTGTATGTAATAGGGGAAAATACCGAGACCATATAACCAAGAAAACCCCGACCCTTTAAGAAAGTAACCTAGGGGTCCTTATTAAAGAAACTTGTCAAGGCCCCGAAAGCTGTAACAACTGGGAATGATGTGATCATAATAACAACCCGAATGATAATGATGCCACTTAAAAAAGGTTATGTTGTTCAATGACCCTTCGACATTGAGGCTTGTAAAGGAGCTGAAAAAGAAGTCCCGAGGGATGTCCTATTGGGTCATCACTCCCCCTGATGCCCGACACCCCAAAAACCCCAGGGCATGTCCCAGGTAACTAGGCACCAAGAAAAGGAAGCCACCCCACAGCCAACTATCCAACACCAAAGATCATGAAGGATCTCGACTGTGTAAAGAAAATAGGAGTTGAAAAATGGAGTCTGTGTGCTCAGAGAATACTGTAGCTCACCTTCTATATTTATAAGAGATAAGAATGATCAAGAAGTTGTTACAAAAAGAATATTCTCTACAGCTGGCCTAACAGATTGAGAATAGACAAAATAGGAGAAAACCACTACGCTAACAGACTGAAATAGAAAGATTAGATCTACGCCAAATATACCACATCAAATTGGAGAAGTTGCCATTATTGACACCGGAAGATCCAGGCAACCCTAGCAAGAGTTCAGCTTAACAGGTATGAAAAAACAACCCTAGCAAGATTTCTACATTCAACAATTATTCCTATCTGACTTGATCATCGGAGAGCTTGAGGCCAACACTCCACCGGTGTCATAGCTCTTTTGTTTTGCCTTATAGGGATAATTTCATCGAAGATCCTGGCCAACTATCTATCCATCTGACTATTATCAAGACACTCATAAATCTGGTATCATCGGTTGGCGCCGTCTATGGGAAATCATCTTTAAGGACCAAATGTTTGCATGGTTGAAACCAAATTAATGGTAGCTCACCACAACCCTTGCACCCTACTTGATGGACAATAAACCATCATCTCTAATGAAAGCCACTATAAAGAACCTCAGGTGGCTTCTCTCAAACAATGCATCTAAGGCCTGACAAAAAATATACAACTACTCATGGACCAGAATTGGGAGATAATAAGGGAGCTGAGGGGCCAGAGGATTGAACCCAATGATCAAGAAAGTGGACAGTAGAAGCCATCAACCCAGTTAGATGCAAGCCATGACAATAATCGGGTACGGGATGACAAAGAAGGAAGCATTACTGCACCCCAATTCTGAGAATCAAACCGTATCTTTCAGCATAGAGAAAGGGTTCACACTTTCAACCCTTGGGAAGAGGAGATAGAATATGTGAGATGAGAGATGTCAACCATGAGGGAAGCCATCAAAGGGAAAGCCCCAACAATGGTCGACGGACTCATCCAAAGAATAGACCACCCATTTACTCTTGAGGTAATAACTTAACCATTACCCACAAAGTTTAAGTCACCCTAGATGGAGATGTTCAACGATACTCGGGACCCTCTCGACCATCTAAAGGCCTACAAAACACATATGAATCTCTAAGCGGCACCCGACGAGATCATGTGTTGAGCTTTCCCGACCACTATAAAAGGGTTTGCCCGAGTGGTTTAGCCGACTGAAGCTCGGGAGTATACCAAACTTTACAGAGCTCAGCCGACAGTTCATCTGGTATTTCAATAAGGAAATGTTGCAGGTTGATGACGCCGATGAGAAGGTTATTGTGTTTAGCCTCATGGCGGGATTGCCACCCTCTAAGTTCCTCTTTTCATTATCGAAAAACCCACCATCATGCATGGTCGACCTGATACTGAAGGCACAACAACACATGAACGATGAGGATACTCTCAGCGCCGGACAAGAAGGGGAGAGTGGGGCTAATCCTTAGTTTTACAATAACAAAAGGGAACTGTAGCCCCCTCGGGATGAAAGGAGCTCCCATGCCAGGGGGCAACGAAAATGGCAGGGTAAGACCCTAAGGGATCAATCTACCCCCTAGTAGATTTTAAAATTATACCCCCTTAATGCACTGATAGAGCAGATACTTATGCATATTAAAGATGACATGAGCGTTAAGTGGCCCTAGAAGATTCGAGCCCCACCCAAGAGGATAACCTAGGATAAGTACTATCATTTTCATCGGGATCATGGTCACGATACCAATGAGTGCTTTGACTTGGAGAAGTAGATAAAAGCCCTAATTCAAAGAGGGTGATTATAAAAGTTCGTGGCAAGAAGACCCTCTGGAGAATACCTACCAAGATCCCCAACTCAAGAGGAGAGAATACCTAAAGGCCCAATAGGCGAGATCAGGGTAATAACAGGAGGACTAGCCGAGGGGGAGAGTCCGGCTCAATAAGAAAATCTCATGTCAGGGAAATATGTGCTAAAAAAGAAAGACTAATGTTGACTATAGAAAGACCAACCAGGCATAACGGGTTATTGCATTCCCCTGTCACCTTCTCTGAAGAAGACTCTTGAGGAGTGAGTCAGCCACATGACTACACGTTGGTGGTGACCCTAGTCATCTCAAACTACAAAATCCGTCGTGTCCTCATTAATAATGGAAGCTTGGCAGATATCCTTTAGCTTCTGGTCTTTGACCAGATAGGCATTGGTCGAGACAAGCTTAAGTTAGTCCAATCGCCTTTGGTCGGTTTCACAGGTGATAGGCTACTCCCCCTTGGAATGATCGACTTACCAATGACTGCTGCGATGGGAGACAAACAAATCACTAAGGTGGTTGGTTTCTTAGTGGTCAATTACCCATCGACATATAATGTCATACTCGGGATGCTGGCGTTGAACCACGTGAGGGAGGTTACCTCAACCTACCATCTTTTAATGTGCTTCCCAACTAAAGAAGGCATTGGTGAAGTCAAAAGAGGATTAGGTGACCGTCTGAGAATGTTATGTGGCCTCTCTCAAAGGATAATCAATCCCAAAAGAGACAATGTCAATCGACAGTTTTGAGGTCTGAGATGAAATGACTCAAACAGTTGTAAAGCCAGGGGGACACCTCGAGGATGTCATCCTCGACGTTAATTACCCTGACCGAGTAATCCGAGTAGGGGTTTGACCTGTCAAAGGAGTTTAAAAAGCAACTGCGGGGGTTTCTTGTTGACAATCGAGACGTGTTCACCTTGACACATGAGGATATGCCTGGGATAAACCCTCACCTGGCGGTATATCAACTCAATCTAAGTCCAACTACAAAAGCCATCAAGCAAAAGAAAATAAACTTTGCCCCGAAAAGGAACCAAGCCATCACGGAGGAAGTGGATAAGCTGTTTAAAGCCCGATTCATAAGGGAGGTCCACTATCCCAAGTGGCTGGTGAACATTGTTATAGTGCGAAGGCCGAACAGAAAGTGGAGGATGTGTGTCGACTTCACCAACCTCAATAAGTCATGTCCCAGTGATAGTTTTCCTCTCCCGATGATCGACACCATGGTAGACTCGACAACTGGACATCTAACCCTTAGTTTTATGGATGCTTTCTCAGGGTACAATTAAATAAAGATATGCAAGCCCGACCAACAAAAGGTAGCCTTCATCACTGATCAGGGGCTCTACTACTACCAAGTTATGCCCTTCAGCTTGAAGAACGCGGGGGCTACGTACCAAAGACTCATCAACAAGATGTTCAAGGGCCAGATTGAAAGGAACATCAAAGTATACATGGATGACATGTTGGCAAAGAGCCTATTGACCAAGCAGCATGTGACTGACCTTAGTAAAACATTTTAAACACTGAGAAAGTATAAAATGAAGCTTAAACTGGGAAAATATGCGTTTGGTGTGTTTGTTGGAAAAATCATCAAATTTATGGTATTCCAACGAGGAATAGAGGCAAACCCCGAGAAGGTCAGAACCATAATCAAGATGCAACCACCGAGGAACACCAAAGAGGTACAACAACTAGCGATAAGGGTCACAACATTGAGTAGGTTCATATCCTAGGCTACTAACAAATGTTTCCCCTTCTTTCATCTATTGAAGAAGGTGTTCGATTGGAACGAAGAATGCGACAAAGCATTCTAAGAACTTAAGATTCACCTTGGGTGTTTACCATTAATCTACTAACCAAAGCAGGGAGAGTTACTCTATATCTATTTATCAATATCGGAGATAGTTGTTAGCTTGGTGCTAATTAGAGAATAAAACAGGGTACAGATGCCTGTGTACTACACTAGTAGGACGTTTAGGGGAGCTGAGGAAAGATATATGAAAGCTGAGAAAATGGAGTTCGCCTTAGTTGTCATGGCCAGGCGATTGAGACCTTACTTCCAGGTGTGCATTATCCGAGAGCTCACTGATTAATAGCTCAGGGTCATACTGCACAAGCCCAAGACATCGGGGAGGCTGGTTAAATGGTCGATGGTACTGAGCAAATTTAACATCAAGTACCATCTCTGGGGACCTATCAAGGGTCAAGTCGTTGCTAATTTTATCGTTGAGTATACTCACATGCCAAAGGATGAGGCTTGAGTGCATGAAGATCAACCTAGGGAACGAAAGCAACCAAAACAACATGGGTGCTCTATCGGTGGGGGGATCATCTTGGTTATCCCATAAGGAATTGAGCTTGAATATGTCATCAAATTCGAGTTTATGGAGACCAATAACGAGACAGAGTATGAGGCCTTACTCACCGGGTTGCAGCTTGCTCGTGCCCTCGGGGGTAGGCAAGTGAAAGTCAATAGTGATCCCAACTAGTCGTAAGGTAAGTATTGGGGGAATATGAGGTAAGGGATGAACGGATGAAGCAGTATTAGGCATTGACAGCAAAGGAAAAATCTCGATTCAAGCAGTTCAGCATGCAATAAGTCCCTCGAGGACAAAACGAGAAAGTGGATAAGTTGGCCAAGCTCGTGTCATCAACAGTGGAAAACCTCGACCATGGGATCTTCATGAAGAACTTAACCAAGTCAATCATTGAGACAGAGGAAGGCAAAGAGGTTAACATGGCAACCCCAAGCCCAAATGGGCTAGCTAAATCATAAAATACTTGAACGATGGAAGGTTAGCTGAGAACAGGGATAAGGCAAGGAAAGTGAAGGTGAGAGCAAGTCGATATCTCCTCATCAACGACACCATCTACAAAAGAAGTTTTGCCCTTCCCTTACTAAGGTTCTTATTTAGTCAAGAAGACAACTATGTTCTCCAAGAAGTACATGATGGGGTATGCGGGAACCACTCTAGGGGTAAAGCACTGACCAACAAAGTAATCAGAGCAGGGTATTATTGGCTATCGATATAAAAAGATGTAAGCATGTTCATCCAGAAGTGCAATAAGTGCCAAAGATTTGCCAACATCCTAAGAAAGCTTGTTGAAGAGCTAGTCCCATAATTGGTCTGTGGCCTTTCGCCTAGTGGAAAATCGACATTGTCAGACCTATTTCTCGAGGAAAGAGGAAAATGAAGTTTTTAGTAGTTACCCATCGACTACTTCACAAAATGGGTGGAGGCCGAGCCTCTAGCGAAGATCACGAAGAAGAATATCAGGGACTTCATATGAAAATCAATCATGTACTGATTCAAGATACCCGGTTATGAGAATTTTGCTTGAGGCTCGGGATTAAAAATCACTTTTTCTTCCTCGACACACCCTCAAGCTAATGGTCAGGTGGAGGTCACCAATCAGACACTATTAAACATCATTAAGAAGAGACTGTAGGAGTTAAAAGGCCTCTAGCTCAAGAAGCTACCCAGTATCCTATGGGCCTACCGGACTATAGTTAGAACCCCCATCGTAGAAACACCATTCCTCTTAGCATTCGGAACCAAGGCAGTGATCCCAATAGAGATTGGGGTGACCATCTACAGAATGACAAGTTTTAACCCAGAGAAAAATGATGAATACCTCAAAAACAACTTGGATGTGTTAAAAGAAAAGAGAGACAATGTCGCACTTCGGATAGCCGCCTACAAGAATAGAATGGCTAAGTACTATAACTTATGGGTAAAGCCGAGAAAATTCACAGTAGGAGACGTGGTCCTCAAGAAGGTTAGCCTAGTGACTGAAGACCCAACAAAAAGAAAACTAAAGCCAAGTTAGGAAGGACCCTATAGAGTAACAAGTTTTTATAGACCCGAGACATACCATCTCAAGACGTTGCAAGAAGAGCCACTGCTTCAACCATGAAACATCGAGCATCTGAGAAAATGTTATCAATAATGTTGATGTGAATATTTATTTTACATTAATAAAATTTCCTTATTTGGAAGAGATGAGAGAGTTCGAGCCCTCGGGACCAGGTCACAAGACTAACCTATCCCTAAGGGGAGAGTTCAGGCCCTTGGGTCCAGGTCACAAGACTGACCCATCCCTAAGGGGTTCAGGGCCCTGGGCCCAGGTCACCAGGATTACCCATCCCTTAGGGGAAAGTTTAGAAGATAAGACAAAAGGAGCACATACAACATACAAGGCCTTGCTCGGTGCGATTCAACAACAATTATAAGAGCAATGGACGATTATTATGAACACTACATCTATCAAAGTCTTAGAGATTCCTGAGAATGAGGCGGTTAAAAACCTCAACAGGCAAGGCTAAAACCTCGAGATGTACCAGGACGTGAGTACTGCTGTTAAAGAGACTAAAGTTGACCCTTCAACATCAAGTAAGTGCAACTCCAACCTCTTACGTATCAGATAAGAATGGGTGCCTAAAAATACCTAAGGACATCGTAAAAGAAAAGCCCCACACAGGGTGATAACTTAAGTTTCGGCGGTGCCATCAAAGATCCTTAAGTCACCTGAGTCAGAAAGAGTCAAACAACTCATAAGTTAATTCTCTAAGGTCGGCCTACCCCTATACACTTAGAAAATTTTTGAAAGGGTACCTAAGGATTTTTCCACGAGGCGTACCCACACTTAGAAAATTTTTGCCTACCCTTACATACTTAGAATATTTTTTAAAGGGTACCTAAGGATCTTTCCACGAGGTATACCCACACTTAGAATTTTTTTTTGCAAAAAACAAAAGAAAGCTAGAACTAAACCATAGCAAAACATAAGATGGGGGAAAAAAGAAATTTCATTAATGAAATAAAGATGGTTTACATCAACAAAATAAAAAAACACAAACAAAGAAAAATACACATCTATGCCGAGGGGTCATCAGCCCCTAGGTTTTCCACCCCAACACCTCCTAGGGCCACGGTCTAAGCACCCTCGGCCCCCTCTCCTTCTTCCTCCTCCAGGTCGAAGGGCATGAAATCTAAGTCTGGAAAGGCCTAGGCTGCTTACTTTCTAAACTCTTCAAAACCGTCAAGGAAGCACCCAACCTTCACCAACTGAAAGAACTCAGATGCCCTATAGCTCTCTATCGCAGCGTCAATGACCCGGTCCCTTTCTTCCTCAACCTCGACTTGGGCAAGGGCCACTACCTCGGCCACCTTCACCGCCACGGTTTGTTTCAGGGTCATCGTGAAAAATCCCTCCATCTCGAGGCGATGACTCCTTTCATACCTGAGCTGAAACCTGGCCCAGGTGGCCTCCTCCTCAGCAAACCACAGGTGCTGGATCAGCTCATCGATTTGGGCCTTGTCCTCAACATCCCGAGCGACCATGTTCACATTAGCCCCCTCCACCCACTAGAGCTTCTCCTTTAGAGTCTTGATCTCAACCTCAACGCCAGCACGAACAACACCGAGTTCTTGGATGGAAGCAGGGGCCTTCTCAATAAGACGGTACCTCTGGACAGAGGCCACCATGAAGGCCACTAGCATATCAGTAAAGAATATAAGCATGTACAAAAAAATTACCTTAGCAATGTAAATTAACATCTCACAATGAATAACAACAAAGGGGAGGGTCTTCATGGTGTCAAGGTCACCAGTTGAAACACCCTCAAAGAAGTAATCCACCTCGGTTCCTGGCTTAGACAACCAAGTTGAGGGTCTCGTTGAGGATTGGCCCTTGTCCTAGGCGAAGGAAAGAGTAGGCCTATTGGTGGCCGCCTAAGGAGAAGCGAAAGTTACTAGGGAAGCAGTCATCATAGCTGTGGCCTCGGGTATGGCCACCAAGTCTTCCCCAACAGTGCGGGGAGGTGGAGAACCGATGGCTTCGTCCTCCAAATCCACAATAGGGATGGAGGAAGTGTTTGGAACTGGGCAGGGATCACCTCAGGGACTCGAGCTTGAATAGCATTAGCCTCAGGAGCCCGAACTTTAGCTTGGGAGGGCATCCCTTTGACGAGGGTCCTCTTCCTCTTTTTCACCAGGGAGACCGACTCCCCCTGGCCTGACGCCTTATCCTACTTGGCCTGGGCCAAGAACCTCCTATCAGGATTCATTACTACAAAACATTAACAACCCGATATTAGAAAATGCTAAAGTAAAAGAAAAAAAAAGAGAATTTTAAAGCAATAGAACAACATAAAAACTACCTAGGTCGGGACTAAAACCAAACCTAAATAAATTTTTGGGGGTGACAAGGTCGAGAAAGCGTGAATCGAGTAGTTCACAACGTCCCGAAGGTGATCCTCCTCCTTGAGGGAAAGCTCGTTTATGTTTGAGATTGACACAAGGAAACGAACGAGATGAATCAAAAAGAAAAAAAAACGCAAAAATAAAGACTCACCTATAAAGCTAATTCCTGACGCCCAAACCATGTTAAACCTCATGGGGGAGTCTCCCCCGGGGGGAAATCCCATCCTTTGTCGGAGATGAAAAAATATCAGCTCCTCGATCCTTTATTGGAACCCGAGAGGCCGGTTACTAGATGAGTCGTCGGGTCCCGACTCGCGAAATACCACCACCCGGCTCCGATCCTACTCCTTTGGACAGTAGAAGTGGAGGAACTTATTAAGGGTAAGGTGGGCCCTCCCCTCAAACGTCAACTCCCACAAGACCATACACCCTAGGGCTATCCTCCAAGAATTAGGCATTAACTGTCTCGATGCTAGACCGGGACAGAGCAATAGGTCCCTAAGGAAGTAAGGGACCAAAAAATGTAGTCCGGCAAAAAGATTTTGTTCTTGTAGCGCTAGGCTGCCAACAGGGGACTCGAAGGCCAAGACGCTTTCGGGGCAGTGAGGGCAGCCTCCTCATAAATGATGTAAGTCCCCCGATACCGTGTCAGGGTCCACAGCCCTAACTCGGACACGTAGCTAGTAGTGGCAAAATCTTTTCCGGGAGTAACCTCCCTTACTGCAGCTAGGTTCATAGTTTCATCAAAAGGAGCCAACCTGGCGGCCTACTCATGGGAGTTTTGTCGGACCTCCATTAGATCATCAACACTATCAACCATCCGGTCAACACTATCCCCATACATCGTAGGGTAGAATAGGAAGTAGAGGAAAATGAAGGAAAATGCCTAAAAGAGAAAAACTAAAAAAACCTAAAATTGAAATACCTGGAAATTGGATGAAACAGATTAAAAAGATGACCATCAAAGTGCAAGTGGCACACCGAGAATCGCCTAGAGGTGGATACACAGAGCAACAGAGTGAGGTTTAAAATGTAAGTGGAAAACAAAATGGCTTTTGAGTGTCGTATTTATAGATAAAATCTCTAACCCTTGACCATACACATGTCACCGTTTTGAGGGGTATCAAAGCGTTATGATTACCCCAGGAGCTGAAATGGTGCTCGAATCTTGAAATGAGCATGAGGCTTAATCCCATTCGTCCAATTGCATTAGGATGCACGTGAGATGCGATGCTTGACATTCATACATGCCTCCTCGGCTGTCGTAGCGCATTAAATGTTATTATAATGCATGCTAGTAATTAATGTATCATCAATAAATGAAAAAGCAAAAAAGTCATCGAAATGAATAATGACGGTAAAAAATGATTCACATTCCCGAACTAGGTCATCAATGACTTAAGAATGAGGGGCACAATTGATAGGGGAAAATGCCGGGACCATATAATTGAGAAAACCCCGACCCCTAAGAAACTAACCCGTGGGTCCTTATTAGGGAAACTTGTTGAGGCCCTAAAAGTTGTAACACGCGGGAAGGATGTGATAGTAATAGCAACCTGAATGATAGTGAGGCTAGTTAAGAAAGGCTATGTTGCTCAATGACCCTTCGACGTCGAGGCTTGTAAAGAAGCTAGAAAAGAAGTCCCGAGGGATGTGCTATCTGGTCATCACTTCCCCCTAATGCTCGATACCCCGAAACCCCCGGGATGAGTCATGGGGCATGTCTTGGATAATTAGGCACTAAGAAAATGAAGCTACCCCACAACCAGCAGTCCGACGCCAAAGATCACAGAGAATCTCGATTATGTAGAGAAAATAGGAGTTAAAAAACGGAGTCTATGTGCTTAGAGAATACTGTAGCTCACTTTCTATATTTATAAAGAGATAAGAACAATTCAGAAGTTGTTACAAAAAAAAAATTCTTTACAACTGGCCTAACAAATTGAGAATAAGCAAAATAGGAGAAAACCACTATGCTAACAGACTGAAACGGAAAGACCAATATGTGCCAAAATATACCACATCAAATCCGGAAAGTTGCCATTATCAACACCGGAAGATCTAAGCAAAATCTTACATGATTTGCCTCTACTCGAACTTATAAATAGGGGAAACGTTCAGCTTAATAGGTATGAAAAAATGACCTTAGCAAGAGTTCTACATTCAACAATTATTCCTATCTAACTTGATCGTCAGAGAGCTTGAGATCGGCACCCCACTGGTGTCATAGTTCTTTAGCTTTACTTTACAAAGACCATTTCGCCGGAGATCCTGGCCAATTGTGCGTCCATCTGACTGGTGCCAGGAAGCTCGTAAATCTGATATCATCAGTATGAAACATGCGAGAAGATATAAAGATGATGCACACGAGTTAATGAATATTTGGTGGAAACTTTCAAAAGGTATCAATATAAATTAGTTGTTATGAAATCTTAAAATGGGGTATCATAAAATAGTTACTTTGAGATAATTGAAGTAACTCAACATTAACTCTCTTGCACATACATTATTTTGCATGTATTGAAACGACTTATTGATTAATTTATTTAGACAAACATTACTTTTCACTTTTTTTTTTCATTTAAAGGCATGGATGAAAATTTAAAGTTAGTTAGATTTCAATATTATTTTTATTGATAAATTATGTTTCCTAATCTTATTTTCCTATGATCTAAATGCTTGTAATAAAAAAAAATAAAATCTTAGTTTTTTTTTAAAATAATTATATAAAAACACTTATTGATATGGGAAGTGTTATTTATTTATCAGGAATACCGATTTTCATAAAAAAAATTGTTTTTCACTATACTACAGTAGCTTATATCTTGTTCAATGAAGGTTGGGAATTAAGGTACCATATCAGAGCAATTCCAATTAGAAATACTTTTATAAAGTTTGTACCAAATACTAATTTTAATTGTGCTTTTTGTAATTCAAATTAGGATTCTATGGAGAATTCATTTTCCTACTATCATCATACACAAGCCATATGATTTTGGTCTTTATTGGGTCTACACATAATAAGAAGTCAGCCTCATACAATGAACTAGAAAATTGTTATTGGCATTACCAGATTTTTATGTCATTTAATTAAGTGTCACTACCATTTGATACATCTAGAAGGTAATATATATATATAGCCTTTATCCTCAACGGCCATCACCAATTTGACAATATTTTTGGTGCATGAATATTCGGATATGTCTAACACAGAAAACCGATCCTTATCACCTTCACCAAGTGAAGAGATTACCTAATGGAATCTTTTATTCATAAGAACATCAAAATCAATATCGACAGAGCAACATGGATTAATGGGGCAACAACAACTATAATCCGAAATTATTTTAAGACTTTTACAAAAGCCAATGCAATTTATTATCTATCCAACATACATGAGGAAGTAGAGACAATGGCATTTTATCTAGGGTTATCAATAGTTTGAAGATTTTCATCTCAACCAATACAATTAGAAGGCAATAGTCTCCACACCGTGAAAGTCTTAATGAAGTAGACTCAGATCATCCATAGTGCACTATGACTGTAATTTGGGATTGTAAACACATTATTTAATTCATCAATAATTTGCAAATCACATTATCTTAAACAAAGCACAAATAATGTCTTTGGCTAAATTAGTGGTGACCAACCGTGTTACTCATTGCAGGGATTCTACATCTTTATTTGAATGAATCTCAAAAACCATATACATAGAAAAATGTAATGTTAAGTTCTATAGATTGAAAAAGAGTATTGATTCATTTAAAAAAAATTTAATTCAAACATTTCAATATTGTGTCAAAAAATATATATTTTTTCATGTTTATCAAAAAGCACCCCCAAAAAATAATAAGTTTGGATTGAAAAGTATCCACGCACAAGCCATTAAAATTAATTATATTGTTCACCTATTAGTTATTTGAAAAAGGCATAGGAAGAATGTCTTAGGTCTAAGGCTACAATACTTATAAATGGGCTAGGGCCTGATAACTCAATACATGTCTCATGTTTAGAGGATTAGGACCTATGGTTGAATTGGTTCCAATAAAAAACACTATTTAGATCATATGTTTTAAGTGTCTCTCTCTCTCTCGCTCTCTCTCTCTCTCTCTCTCTATCTATATATATATATATATATATATATATATATATATATATATATATATATAT
>JAOXJP010103641.1:0-28296 GCA_025762735.1 Platanus orientalis | reverse complement strand
AGATGACATCCTTTTCAAGAACATACAAGGCTATATTAAAAGAAACCAAATTATGACACCTACCTGGGCCCTGCTTGTGCAATGTGCATTATGGCTGTTTTCTTCATCATTTAGCCTCTCTGGATGAACATAATCTCCATTGGCATCATCTGCACCAGCATAGTTGTAGTTCTCTTCACCATATGGACTTTGGATGCTATTGAAAAAGACCCAACAGAGTGAATTGGAATCCTGCAAAATGTGCAAGCAAACCAGGAGTTAAATAGCGTGATGGGTTGTTTCAGCTGAGAAACCAATATTGGTTCATTGGTTTTGAAATATACCTGTGTGATGTTGTTTCCAGAGAGTCCCTTCAGATTTATCCTGTAGTCATACATCATCCAATCAGTTTTATCACCATGAGGGGCTTGGCCTATGTAGAATTCCATAGTAGTTCTCCAACCACTGGTAGTAGAATTTGTGGGTATTCTATGATCCTCTATAGCTTTCCAATATCCAGTTTCTGTAGTTTTAGAATCCTCTGAATTGAAGAAGTACCAAATATTTCCTGCACACCACATTTATCTCATAAGTTGAATTTCTGTATGATTAAGAAGGTTTTTGAATGTTCCCATAAGCATTCAGGAGAAAATAAGAAGTGTGGATAAACTGCGCCAAAATGTAGATGCTCTTGTTAGAAACTAGGGCCATAGATTACGTTAGAATGATAAACAGAAAAGATATTGCCACTCCTAAGCAAGAAATTTCATTTATAAAGTTACAAAAAAATTACCTAAGACCATTACCATTTTACCATGAGAAATTCTAGTCCTACTCGCATGAGTAGAATAAATGTTTCTCTCCTTAAGTCCATGACACTGTCCACTTGAGTATGTTAGACTTAGCCATTTGTACATAGAAGTATTTGGGTAATTATACAATCCTGTGTAAGCATCCCCTGAGTGGATTCTTCTCCTGCACATAGATAAGTAGAAACACTTCTATTCATGCAAGTAGAACTACCATCCTCTATTTTATTTATAGGTATCAGGAGGTCAAAACTTATAAACCTTTAACCCAAGAACATTTAGATGTTACCATTCTCTTTCTTAAGTTAACAGGAATTCTGTGAATTTTGTGATGAATTGTCTCTAACACAGAAATAGAAACAATAGAAGCAAACAAGTAACACATTTTTTTCAGTTGCTTAAATTTTCTGCTTCTATTCTTTCTTTTTCTGCATTAGAGATGATTCATCACAAGCTTTGCAGAACTCTTGTTATCTTAAGCAAGAAAATGATAAACGTATGACGTAAATGTTCTTAGCTAGAGAATTATAATATTTGACCTCCTTTTATATGAGGATGACTATGATGTCACTTCTAATTAAAGAGGATGCTTATTCTAAGCAAATGAAGGAAAAGTTTAACTTGTCTGCTTCCATTCTTTCCTTTCTATATTAGAAGACGATTGGTCACGAAATTTGCAGACCTCTTGTTAACTTCAACAAGAAAACGATAACATCAGACAGAAATGTTATTGGCTAAATATATTAATTTTGACCTCCTTCTATATGTGCATGACATGATACTTCTAATAAAATAGAGGATGCTAGTTCAACTCAAATGGACAGAACTGTTTCCACTAGTTCTATGTGCAAGAAAATTGTACACCAAGGTTTGAAGTTTTGGTTTTGGTCTCCACGGAAACAGAAAAATATCTTGGAAACCATGGAAACTCCTCAAACATTGAAAACATTGGATAGAACTTCAGGATATGATAAATTAAACACCAATACACACCTACGAATCATTATATATGCAAAACAACCATCAACAATGGTTGATGAAAACCGATACCCTCATGCCTTATGCTGTCACATATTTCTTGAGCACAGGGTTGAGAAATAGTAAAACTGCTACATAATGAAGCTATACATTCACATAGAGTTAAAATAATAATAAAATCCATACCGAAAAAATATATTAATTTAAGCCACACACATATCTTCCATGGAAACATTGTGATGTAGGATCCATAGTATGGCTTGACAAGAATTAGTCTTTACAAAAACCCTAACACAAGGAAGAGTCAAAGGGGTTGCTTGGCTGTGGGCCCCGCACGGGTCTATCCTTGGGAAGCACCTTTGTCCCACATTGAGGAGTTAAAGATATGGGGGACAACTGAATTACTTTGAGTAGATAGGTTGTTGTTTTAAATTATTTGATAAGGGTATTGCAATAATTTTATATTTTGGGTCAGATTTGGTCTAGGTTCAAATTTGGTTTAGATCTATATTCTTCCCTTTTCAATTTACATTACATTATCACTTCAGTACCTCCTCTATTCCAAATTTCCATCAAAGCCTAACCCTGATTTCACTTTCTAAAATCATAAAAGTCTTAAGTATATAAAATAGTGATCCCCATGCAAAATTTGCAGTTATCCTGATAAGTCAAGTGTTTTTTCTCCAGTGGAGGCCTAGGCCTTGCCGAGACCTGGGTCGGATCATACTCCTTTGGTGCTTCAAGGAGGAGCGATCCGTTCTAGACCCAGACCTTTTTGATTTCAACTTGTGTGATTACTTCACCTGGTGTTTTTGGACTTAGTGGCTGCTTGGTGGAGCTCGTTCTTAGTGGAAGGGCCCCCAGGGCAAAAATTCCGTCTAAAGTTGAAATTGTTGCATGATAAGCTTCGGATTTGGAATAGGGAGGTTTTTGGTCAAGTGGAAGTGAGGAAGGATGCTCTGCTTGAGGATATCCGGTTGTTAGATGAAAAGGAGAAGATTGGAGGGTTGTCAGAGGATGACAGGGTAGCTCATCAAATCCTTAAAGAAGACTATGAGAGGGTATTGGACATGGAAGAGGTGTTATGGAAGCAGAAGTCTAGAGTTTAGTGGCTGAAAGAGGGTGACAGAAATACCAAATTCTTCCATAAAATGGCTTCTTACAGACAAAGCTCCAATGGGATCCATTGTTTGAGAAGTGAAGACGGGTGGATTGAAGGGAACCTCAATATCAAGTTTTAGGTTGATCGGTTCTTTCGTAACCTGTATGTGGAGGATTGGGGAGTGGATGGTATTCAGTTTCCTCATATCTCCGAGGGTTAGAGGAATTGGTTGGAACGGTTGTTTGAAGAAGAGGAGGTTAGAGGAGCGATTAGTTCGATGAAGGGTGATAAGGCTCCAGGTCCGGATGGCTTCCCTATTGCATTCTGCAAGGCTTGCGGGGAGATTGTGAAGGATAATTTGATGCAGGTGTTGGCGGATTTTCATGAGAGAGGTTTCTTGGATAAGGGGAGTAACGCCACCTTCCTATTGCTTATTCCAAAAAAGGAGGGGGCCAAAAGGCTATCGGACTTTAGGCCAATTAGTCTCATCGGAAGCACTTATAAAATTATATTTAAGTGTTTGGCCCTAAGACTAAAGGCAACCCTTCCAAACATTATTTCTCAAGAGCAGGGAGCCTTCCTGAACGGGAGGTACATTTTAGACGGATTCTTGTGTGCTAGCGAGTGTATTGACGACCAAATACGAAAGGGCAAGTCGAGAGTATTGTGTAAATTAGACATGAAGAAGGCCTATGATCATGTCAACTGGGACTTCCTTTACTATCTTTTTGGGTATATTTGGTTTTGGAAGCAGGTGGCAAAATTGGATGTGGAGATGCTTTATTTTAGCTTCCTTTTCAGTGTTGGTAAACTGTTCTCCCACTCATCAGTTTGAAGCCTCTAGAGATCTGAGACAAGGAGATCCCCTATATCCTCTCCTTTTTCTTCTAGTAGCAGAATGTTTGGGAGCTATGCTATGCAAAGCCAAGGAGGGTGGTCTGATTAAGGGATTCTCAGTGGGCAGGGGAGAGGTACAGGTGAGTCACCTCCAATATGTTGATGAAACTCTTATTATGTGTGGTAATTCTCATCATCAGATTCGGATGCTTCGGTGTGTGCTCAAATGTTTTAAGGTGGTGTCAGGCTTACATATGAATCTTGAGAAGTGTGGTAGTTGGGGTGGGGAATGTGCCTAATATTGACTCCCTTGCTGCGGATCTAGGTTACAAGATGGGAAATCTCCCTCTTTCTTATCTAGGGCTTCCTTTGGGCACTTCCTTCAAAAGAAAGGAGGCATGGGGGCCGGTAGTAGACAGGGAGAGGAGGAAGTCGGCAGGATGGAAGGCGAACTACTTATCCAAGGGCGGTAGAATGACTTTGATTAAGGCAACAGTGGTCAATATTCCGGTTTACTTCATGCCCCTTTTTGCCATTTTGTCCTCGATTACGCATCAGATTGAGCATCTTCAAAAAGATTTTCTTTGGAAGGGTGGGGCTGATGGTGGGGGTCTAAACCTGGTGGCTTAGGACATTGTGTGCTCCCCGAAGTCCCTTGGGGGTTTAGGGCTTATAGAGAATTAGAGTTTTTTTAATAAATCTCTCCTTTACAAATGGATTTGGAGGTTCGGAAATGAGGAGGGTAGCAGGTAGAGAGGTGGTTGCATCTAGACATGGGTGTTAGGTGAATGGGGAGCCTTGTCTGGTGAGAGGTCCGTATGGTTGCAGCCCTTGGAAAGGCATTATGAGGTTTAATCCAGAGTTCAAGGAGGGGTTAGGTATGGAGGTGGGTAATGGGCTTCGGACTAAGTTTTGGGATGATAAATGGTGTGGGCAGCAGTCGTTGAAGATGGAGTTCCCCTTGGTTTTCTCTTTGGCTTCCAATCCGTAGGCATTGATGTCAGACTATATGGACACAAACCATGATAAAGTGGTTTGGGCCCCTTCTTTACGGCGTCAGGCGTTTGATTGGGAAGTGCCGACCATTGTTTCGATGCTCAGGAAGCTTGACTCCACGGTAGTAAAGCTGGACCAAGAGGACAGGTTGATTTGGCTGGACGAAATGGACATGAGGTACAGGGTAAAGTCAGGAATTCGGTTCTTTGGGAATTCAATGGATTGCCAGGTCCCGTGGAAGGCTGTTTGGTTCCCCCTCGATTCTGCCGAAGGTTCAATTTTTCATGTGGGTGGCTTCTTTAGGCAAGATTCCCACGATCAATGTGTTGCAAAGAAAAGGTTTCTTCCTAACCAACTTTTGTTGTCTCTGCAAGGAAGATGGGGAATCAGTGAATCATCTCTTGCTGCATTGTCCCTTCTCTTGGGATGTTTGGAGTTGGCTTCTTAGGGATTTTGGGATACGTTGGGTCCCCCCCTAGGGAGCTAGGTCCACTCCTCGCAGCTTGGAAAGGAAACGCTTTCTCGTTTCGCGGAAATCAGATCTGGAGACTTGTTTCGGCGGTAGTATGTTGGTCCATTTGATTGGAAAGGAACAGGAGGGTCTTTGAGGGCCACTCAGAACCCTCGTTCCAGGTGTATAAAAGGGCAAGAGCGATGATTTCCTTTTGGAGCCCTCTTTGTAAAGGGTGTGGGACCCTTAGGACGGGTGATCTTTATTCCGATTGGAATGGGGTGATAGGTTGTCTCCTGTTGTAGTTTGGCTGGGGGCCTGGGGTTTGTTGGCCTCACCTCCTCTGTTCTTATCCCTTCTTTTTGTTTTCTTTCCTTTGTATTGGTTGATTCTTTAGGGGCTTCTCCCCCCTCTTTCTAATAAATTTTTCGTTCATAAAAAAAAAAAATAGAACATATAATTTATCAGTCTGCATTAACACTATAATGAACGACCCTAAAACAGTGACGGGTTTCTTTAACAGAAACTTAGCAAAATTAAGAGAGGTCAAAGATGAATTTGAGGGGAAAGAAAGGGGATGAAAACCCTAGAAGAAAAAAGGCCAGGGTTTATAGGGGGGCGATTTTAAAGAAAAGTCTCCCAGAAAATTCTGTTAAAAGAATAGACAATAAAATTAAAGATAAATATCAGATAAACAGAATTTTAGTGGGGATATTTAAATGGACTTTATAGAATCAAGTGAAGATATAGGAAGAAAAACCTGATGAAACCATGATCAGAATTCCTTTTTTAGAGGAATGCGATTAGACCAGTTAGATGATCTTGGAAACCCCACCCATGAGTCCATTTTCTGCAGTCCAGATTCTTAGAACAACAACTGGTATTCTCTTAGATAAGATGTTGCAGCAGAAGTAAGAGCAGAGGAGAAGGAAGAATCAACAAGATAATAGAAGAAGAAGAAGTTTAGTAGGAGGAGAAGACTGAAGATAGGAGAAGAAGCAAGAAAAGATAGAAGAAGAGAGGAAGAAGAAGAGGATAGAAGAAAACTAGGGAAGAATCATAGGTTTCACACAGCTGAACCATGGGAAAAGGGGGAGGGGAGATAAGGGGATAACACCCAACAAAACCAAACTCTCAATTCATTAATCCATAACTACTAATTACAATTGACCAAGCCTCTTTAAATAGGCTTAAAACTCCACACAAAAAAAAAAACAAAACAAAACAGAACAATAAACAAAAATAGATCCCCTAAACTTTAAGCCTGAGACTGGTTAAAAACAAAAGACTTCTAAATACCACGCTTTCCTAATACTAAGACTTCCCAAACCTAGTTCTACTAGGAGCTGTCGACCAACATGTTTGAGGGCCCAACTCATTGACTTTGAAAGTCAAATAGACAAAAATTCCTAGCTGTTGATCACCACTGAAAACCCTAAACTATCCTTGGTTTTTCAACTTTATAACAAGCATACCCATATGACTAAAAATTCCAACAACCCCATGGCAGTAAAAGCCTTTTTACAAAAGTATCCAACCCCCAAAACATCCTAATTAAACCACACATGGTACAAATCTTGAGCCTTGTCCTCATTGTGTGGTGGCACATACAAGAGCCACTTTGCAAGTTCTGCATCACTAAACCTTGCTGAATTCAATAAAGCACCCATAAACTTCGCCAATGCTATCAACTAACATTAAATCAGTCCAGATTTAGTCCTACATCAGTTTGGGTATCAGAGCCAAAATTCCTAACTATTGTTTCAATCCTCAACCTCATCACCATGGTTACTAATGTTGAGTTAGCCTCTAGAGACCTATTCTCCGGATTACGAAACTACAAAAAAAGAGGTGGGCCAATTGATTTGATGGATGGACAATGTAGAAGGTTGTTTGGCTACTATAAATGCATCCATAGACAAGATACTTGTTCTAAAAAAATAACAATGCCAAGAACCTACCATTGGTGTTAGGTCATTTAATTTAGGCCTTGTTCCACCTTTGGGTCTAGACCATATTAGCCAGTGATGGGGACAACATTAGTAGGCTTGTATGTACCCCCACATAAGAAGGAAAAATTTTAAATTGAATGTTATGTGGGTCAATTAGAGTTATATCAGAGTGAAATTGCATATGTAATAAGGCCAATGGTGCCATTAAAGTGTTAGAATTTTAGTTGAGGGTATTTGTACGTAATAAGGCTGGAAAGCCAAGGGATAATTGAGGAAAACAACCTGGTCATACAGCCCAACTTTTGTCATTTAGTAACCTCTATAGTCAACAAAGGGGGCCTACAAAATGGCTGGTCGATAGCCTTGTTTCCAAAGGCTTCTAGTAGCTTTTTAAATTTAGGAAGTCAATTTTTTAGAAATTTTAGGATTTAATATTTCTTAGGCAGCAAGTCTAGAAGTTTTATTAGTTTCTAATTTAGGTAAGTTTCCAATTCTTTACGTTTGTAAGCTTATTTAAAGGCTCCCATCCCCTTGTTTAATTCAGAAAAGAATATTGATTTGTTTTTGAATATTGAGTGGTTTCCCAAAGGTAAGCCATGGACCTTGGTTCTCACTCCTCTTTAGGGTTGACGCCCATAGGGGCATTCTTTTCTTCCCTCTTTATATTCTTGCTCTAGGTGAGTCGTGAGCTCCCTCATCCCATCTTCTCTTCTTCTTCTAAACTTATTCTTCAAGCTTCTTCTTTCTCTTCTCCTCTCCTATTCCACTTCTTCTCTCTTATCTTCTTTCTTCATTCATATTTATTCCTTCTTGTAACAATATCTCAAGAGGAAATTCGAGTGCTGTTTTGAAGATCAGCAAATTAGAGAACTATAATCTAACGTTGGAATTTCATCAATTAAAGGTATAGATGTTCTGATTTCAATAGGTATTCTTTTTCCCTTCTATTCTTTCATTAAGTCTACAAGATCCATGGCTATTTCCTGTTGAATTTCCTCATCCTATTATATTCTTATTGAGACTATTAGCAAATCCGAACAGAAAATTTTGGGTGTCTAAGACCTGATAATCACCCCTCTTAAAACTATTTGTCTTGTTCTTTTCTCTCAAGAGTTTTGATCCCCTACAAAAGCCCTCACTTTCCCCTCTGATTCCCTCTTTCCCTCTCTTAAAATTAAAAGATTCTCTACTAATTTCCTATTACTCCATTAATATAATCTTCAAGTTTATCAAATTCCACGGTTTGACCTATCAAAACTCATCAGAATTGAATGAAATTTGAACGGTAAAACCTCTGTACATGTCAGAACTTCCCCTAGAAATTAAGAGATTTTATGCGTCAGAAAGGTATTTTAGTAATTTTCAAAATTTCTATCCAAAATTACATAATTTCCCTTTTGTTTTTTTTCTTCTATTTTCTCCCCCTTTTCTATTCTAAATCCCCCAATTTTGTTTGAAGGTAGGAATCACCTTTTCATTGTCACTTTCATCTCTTCCCATGTTTTTACCATGCCGAAACTTAATCTATGATAAATATCCTATTGCTTTATCCACCAATTCCCCATTGCTCCCTTGACTTTGGCTTCATCAAATTGCAGCTTATGACTTTAAGATAATCCAATGACCTTTCTCTTTGCATCATTGGCCTGCAAGAGACGTTTATAACCCAGCAAGGAATAAGACAAGTTGGGTTCCTAAGTCGGTACCTGTGAAAGTTTTCCTACAAACGAGGTTCTCCGTCTTGACGTCTTCCCCATAAGAGGGATACCTTGTCAGAGGATTGGAGTCTCTATTGTTGCTACTGTAGGCCAGCGGCCAGGTAGAGCTAGTAAACTCTTAGGCTTCTAAGTCAGGCTTAGTTTTCTGTTGCTCCTTTGCTTCCCTTTTCTGTTGTAGAAGATTCGTCAAAGCGGCAACTACAGAGCATACTTCAGGTTGCAGTCACGTTTTCTGATGCAGAATAAGGATTTATAACAGGAAAGTTCGTAGGGGGAACTCGCGCTTCATCAAGAAGATATTCGATCTCATATAAATATTCAAGTTTTGAAGAGGAAACTGACTTGAATGAAGAGCAAGATGAGAAAGAAGAAGTAGGACTCAAAGAAGGTCTAGGAAGTTCCATTATGAAAGGAAGGGTTTGAAAAAGTTTTGAGAAAATTGTCTTGCTCTTCTAATTCATCCTTACTACTGCCACAGTGTTTATCACTCTATATCCAAATTTTAATCTACCCCTAAATGACCCCCATGCATTCAATGCCTTAGCAGTGCAAGTCCAGATCTCTAGAGCACCACAAATTGCCACGTCTTATGCAGCAACTGTTCATTACCAGATTGCCTACAGGATTCAAAACCACTCTTTTGATATTCCTTTTCCGGAATTCACAAAAGCCGAAGAAGTCCTGTTCCTCAAGGTGGATACCAACAAAGTTTCACACTGTACATATGTGCCACGACAGCTTTCCACGGAACAATTACATTTATTGCTTCCAGATAAGTGGATCACCAACTATGAAAATTTCCACACCAAGACTGAAACAGTGCAGTCTAAGATTCCCTTTTTTGTGCGCAAAAAAGATAGATCAGTTGAAACCAGGTTCATCCCAGAAAAAGATCCAGATGAATCTTCATCTTCTTCGTCATCCTTCCCTACAATGGACCAACTCATGTTCCAACCAGTAAATTCTCTAGAAGTTCAGATGCTCACTCAAGTTAAAACCAAAAAGTATCAGATAGTTGATTGTACATGTGATGAGTGCGAAGCAGATTCAGTAGAAGTTGAATTAGAACTTGAAGCAGAAAGAAAGTTCTATCCCAAGAAGCGTAAAGGAAAGAAATCCCCTCAGCAACTTCTTCAAGAGAGATATGAAGCAGGAGACCCTGAAGTTGGCTTCCTAGGAGATCCTTCAGGAAAATTTGATTACTATATGCTTTATCCAAGGAAGAAAACACCTTCCAATGGTGCTTTGCCACCAGATGATTGGGGTACAAAACCTCCTTCACCAAAACCAAAGCCTCCTCCATCCACATTACAGCCCTACTACCAGAAAGCTTTGTCCCTGTTACAGAAACCTTATCCTCAACCTTGCAAACCTGTTTCATTCCCCCTTGTTGCATCCTCTCCAATAGAATGCTTTATGTTCCAACCAGGAACGTCCCAGTACCAAGAACAATTTCCACCTTTAGAAGATTTTGAACATCCACAGCAAAGGGTCAAACATCAGTGGAAAATCAAAACTCCTTCGGTCAAGAATGCTGATGATACCAGCAGACAAGTCTCACCTGCAAAAGCCGCCTTGAATTAGCAAGCAGAAAATGCAGTGGCCCAGAATCAAGTGATGAGAAAAATTCAAAAAGGCCAAGAAGAAATGTCGCAAAATGTTGATAGAAAACTAGCAACAATAAAAGATCTCATTGTGGAAGTCAAACAAAGAATCCATAAGCTAGAAGGAGAACTATATACAATAGCCATTACTGTCAAAGAATTTTTAGTGGCATCCCAGCAGATTGCTTTCAAAGAAGCAGAAAGACGTCATCCTCAAAATCAATTGAGGTCATTAGAAGGATCATCATCACAACAACCAAACTCCATCGCTTCACAAACAACCTCTTCTCCCCCCTACAGACCACCACCAGAATCTCCATTTGTGGCTCCTAAACACACCATGCAACCTATCTATGTAGCTCCACCATCTGAATCATACCTTTCAAATCTCCCTTCTTATATGTAACCATTATCACCACCAGAATACCGCCCTCAAAAGGCTGAGCAACCTATCCTGCTAAACTAGCACTTGTATGATATGTTTCCTAAACAATATCATCATGTGATCAAACCAAGATATGCTGAGCCAGAGCCTGAACCTAGCAAGCCAAAACCCAAGAACCCGGTTGACCCACCAGACCCTACTGTAAGAGCATCATCTAAACCAGATTTGTTCATAGTAGACCCAATAGACCAACCTAATCCTATTTCATCTTTTTTAAAAACCCTCACTTTGACACCCTCCATACCAGTCATAAATCCCATTGAAAGCATTGAATCCTCTAAAGATTCTGAATTAGACTCCTCAATGGAACTGATGATGCATGAGCCCATGTGAGAAGACCCAAGGGTAGAAGACCCACCTGAACCCCCTCCAATCATCAACCTAACCCAACCAAGAAGAGTCTTACAAGACACCACAGACCTAAAAACCCTTTTTTCCATTGATGACGTCCTCCCATCAAAATGGAGAGATCAGTTTCTTCAAATGTTTGCCTGGATCGATGCAGAAATGAAAATTCCGGAAGCCCAGCTTCATACTACATTGGTTAAATTCACATCTAGACTGGCAGGCAAACTCCGAGAATGGTGGATTAACCTAGGAGAATATCGCCAGCTGTAAGTCCTCCAATCTCCCACAATTGAAGGTTTTGTCCTCGTTCTCCATACAGAATTCTTAGGAGCTCCGAGAATGGTGGATTAACCTAGGAGAATATCGCCAGCTGTAAGTCCTCCAATCTCCCATAATTGAAGGTTTTGTCTTCGTTCTCCATACAGAATTCTTAGGAACAGTCTAGCACCAAACAACAACTGCTAGAGAAGAATTCTTAAAGATGAAGTGTTGTTCTTACAAGAAAAAAGACTTGGAGAAACATTACAACGGGATGTCTAAAAGATATTATCTTTTAGGATGAATGGACGATCCAAATTTGAAACAAGCATTCCTAAATTCTCTTCTAGAGCCTCTTGGTGACGAAGCTCTCAAGTTACTTGAAACTAAAGGAATGAGCCTTCAGAGCTCATCATTAGGAGAAATCTACCAGACGGCTTTGCTGGCATTGGAAAAATTGTGCAACCAGAAGAAGTTCCTACGCACAATTGAATAAATAAGAAACTTGGAAATGTTTGTGATCGACCAGATATGTGCATCAAATGCAAGGATAAAAAATCATGTAAAGGAGCAAAAAGGAAGAAGCATTAGAAGAAAAGCTTTTCTAAGAAAGAAGACCCCCGGAAATTTAAAAAGAAGAAATGAAAATTTCTCCAGAAAAAACGGTTCCGAGGAAAAACAAGCACCAGATGCTTTGTCTGCAATAAGAAAGGGCACTATGCAAAGAACTGCCCACATCAAAAGAAGAAAGAGCAGTTTTTTCAACAGTTGTCCCAATATACAGACATCTCTGATTTTTCTGACGTAAAATCAGTCTATTCCCTCTCAGAAGAACAGACCACCCAATCACTGTTTGCGATTCACCTCACGGACAGTGAAACTGAAGGTACATCCAGCTCAGAAGATGAGCAGTCTGCAACTTTTGGAATTAACGGAATTTATACTCTTGACCGTCCCATCTTCACCTCCCAACCTATCCCTACAGCCCCTATCTCCCTTCGCCTTTCCAAATTTTTCAAACCATTCACTGCCATAGCCTTCTTTGATACAAGCACTGCCGCCTCTATCATCAACCCAAAACTTCTTCCCCACACTCACTGGCAAGAATGTTCCCAACAGTTTCGAGCTGCCAATGGAGCTCATTTCACCATTGAGAGAATCAGAAAGCCTATTCTGATCCAAATATTTCCCACATTAACCCTTCAACATAGAGTTTATGGATCAACTCTCAGTGGAAAAGACATAATAATTGGTTTTGATATTCTGCATACCATCCCTCATCTCTGATGGACTGCAGAAGGATTAAAATACAAAGAATTTTGTCTTTCATGGTCTTCCGTCCCAAATTTGTATATCCACCACCTTGACCTAGACCCATTTTCCCACATAACCACTGACCTTATTGCTAATTATTCAGCTGACTCTCACAGTGAGTTTCTGACTAAGCATACAAACCCTCTTTGGCAAAACCCCCAATTTTTTGTCCATCTTCCCTTCAAACTCAATGAAGATATTAACCCGACTAAGGCAAGCCATCGGGGCATGAACCCGACCCATTATGCCTTAGCTGTTCAAGAACTCCAGCAACTTGAACAAGAGAGACTGATTGAACCCACTTCATCACCATGGGCATGTGAAGCCTTTTATGTGAATAAAAGGGCAGAACAAGTTAAGGAAAAACTCCGCATTGTCATCAATTATCAACCTTTAAACCATTTCTTAGCAGATGACAAATTCCCTATTCCTCAAAGGTCCTCACTTTTCTAACACCTCACCAATGCTTTGGTATTTTCCAAATTTGACCTCAAAGCAGGATTTTGGAAACTCGGGATAGATCCTACGGATAGATACAAAACAACCTTCTCAATCCCGAATCATCATTTCCAATGGACAGTAATGCCATTCGGACTGAAGAATGCCCCTTCGCATTTCCAAAAAGCCATGGTCACCATTTTTCAACCCATTTTAAATAATGCACTCATTTATATTGATGATATTCTTTTATTTTCTCCAAATCAGCAAATGCATCTGACCCTACTCAAGCAGTTCAAAGATATCATCCACCAGTATGGCATTATGTTGTCCAAAAAAAAGATGATTATTGCAGTCACAGAAGTTCATTTCATAGGGATGCACATTCATGATGGCCAGTACACATTACAGCCACATATATCAAAGGCTCTTCTTGAGTTCCCTGACAAGCTCACATCCGTTAAACAGATTCAACAATTTCTTGAGCTAGTCAACTATATGGCTGATTTCATTCCTCATATAGTCGAATATCATGAACCCCTCTCATTATTGTTAAAGAAAAACCCTCTACCATGGGATCACAATCACACCAATGCAGTCAGAAAACTGAAAGAGCTTTCTACAGCTCTCCCTCCTCTGCAAATTCCTGGTGATGGTCATCGCATCCTTCAGACGGATGCCAGCCACAAACAATGGGGAGCAGTTCTTTTTTAAGAACTCTAGGGAAAAAGAACCCCATGTGGTTACAAAAGTGGCTCTTTTACAGAAGCAGAACAAGGATACCATTCTACCTTCAAAGAAATCCTTGCAGTCAAACGAGCCATCGAAAAATTCTAATTTCATTTAATTGGTCATCACTTTACAGTAGAAATGGACACGAGTGCATTCCCTCGAATGCTACATTTTCAGAAAAAATTGCTGCCACACCCACAGCTCCTCAAATGGGCCCAATGGTTTTCAAGATGGGATTTCCACGTCAAGAACATCAAAGGCTCCAATAACATCCTTGCTGACTATTTCTCTCGTAAACCTCTTCTATTAGCCATGCCTATACCCCTTGTATATCCTTTAACATCTGTCCATCACCTTCCCTTTTTAGTTAGATCTTCCATCCTTGAATTTCTCTAGGAAAAGAGAAGCCAGAATAATTTTCACAAATATCTAGAGTTCTCTATTTTTAACCATGGAAGAATATTCAAACACCTCCCTCATCTTGATTACCCTTTTCTCATACCCCATAGTATTAGGAACTATTATAATCTCTCAGCCGAATCCCTGTGTTACCTTTGGTACCTTTTCGAGGCTTACACAGTTGCCTTCATCTTCGATATTCCCCGCCTATATGCCTATCTCAACCAGTGCCAAATCAACCCTGATCTGACCAACAATCAAGCAGGATTAATGAAAATTTTAAAATGGTTTCATCCCATTCCCACCTGGCAGCAGATGTTTCATACGCATCATCGAAAATACGCCATCATTTCCTTCAAGAACCCGATAGACATAATCAGAGACAATGAAGAACAGATGGTGTACTACACTCATGATCCTCATACAGAAATAGTCTACTGGTTTTCATACAACCTTGCTGAAGAATACTCTCTCCATCCAGCTGAATGGGTTATGTTCAAAGACCGTATGTGTACTCTTAATCATAGAAACTATGCTAAGATACCTTTCATGATTACAACAAATCTCTTTGCGGGCCCACATCATCCTATCTCTAAACGGCTGTATGATAATCTTTTGGCGTTTTTTCAACGTACTGAATTCCTTGGTGAAAGTTCAGCTAAGTCATCACCCTTTGTCGGTCATTGGGATGACCCCGCCGACCTTGATAGTGACTAAAGGCGACACGTCACTCTATACATGAGAAGCCCATGTGAATCCCATGTGACTACATGTGATCTTAGTCTACGTGTTTATCTATGTGTCTGCTTATATGTAATAATATGTTTTGTAATAAGTTTGAAGTTCGGCATTCTCTTTGTCTATAAAAGATCAGTTTGCTTTCAGTTTTAGATAGACTGGGGAGTGTCCAGATCGCTTATGCTTTCAGTAGTGTTCTTAGTCCAAGTTCAGTCCTTTTCTCTGTCAGTCTCAGTTGTATTTCTAGTGCCTCCTCTATCAGTAGATAGAAGATGGATAAGTGTAAAATGAAGGGATTTTTCCCAAATCGGTTCAAAGTTTTGGCAAAATTGTCAAATAACGAGGAAAAAAAACCTATTTCCAAAAATGGTTTTTAGTGATATTTAATTATTATTTTAACCCTAATGTGATGTTTAATTATATTACAATTTTTTTTCCTTTTTAACCTACGTTTTATATTTTAACTGGACATTCTAGCTATACAGGGGTTACCGGCTACTTTTAAGTTTTTCCTTTTTCCTTTATATTTTTTAAATTTTGTACTTTAACGTGACTTAAATGCTTCTTCATTTGTCCCATCAAGGGGGTGTCGCACTTGATATCAGACCATCTCTTAGCAACTTTTCTCTCTATTTGATTTTTTTCTCTTTCTCTCTTCCTCTGTCTCACTCCTCGTTTCTATTCCTTTTTTTACTTTTTTTATTCTTCTTTATTTCTCCCCCCTTCCCATATCTTACCATTCCCATGCAATGCACGGGATGTGGAAGAGAATAAAACTATATAATCAAGCTTATGAACATAGAAGACATCTATTTTAAAACTGAAAAGTTAATTGAGAACTTATGAATGATTTGAGGGTCCATGAAATTAGTATCGAAATAATTAAATGAAAACTTTAGCACATAATTTCTTCAAAATAAAGAAGAAGAAAAAAGGAGAAGAATAAGATGATTAGGCGCATCAAATTTAGCATGAAATCATATAAGGTTTCTTTTTATATCAATGAGAAACAGGATCGATGATCTTGAGGAGAGGGAGTAACACGAGAGAGAGACAATCAGGCAAATTGAAGAGGAAGACGGAGAAAGGAAGGGTTAGAAAGATGGTTTTTGGAAGATGCATCAGCCCCTCCGGTGCCATTTGCACAATTCTCACGAGATTCGTTTTTCTCATAATCCAAGCCCCTACCATTCTCATAATGACGGAATGGCAAATCGTGTTGGCAGGTCAACCCTCTTTGATTTGAAATACACTTACAATCAACCTTAACCTAGGTATTTCGTGTTAGGTTCGCGGTTTTATATGGTAATTTGTGTTGGTAGGTCAAATTCGTGTCATGTCAAGGGTGTACGACTATATGAGTAAATCTGAACCCAACCAGGAAAAGCAGTATAGAGTGTTATTTTTTTTTTCTCTCTCTCCCTCTCGTGTCAAAGCAGGTCAACCCACTTTGATTTGAAACACGTTTACAATCAACCCCAACCAGCTTACTTTGTGTTGGGTTCGTCGTTTATATGGTAATTTGTGTTGGTAGCTCAGATTCATGTCATGTCAAGCTAAGGGTAGGGTATACGACTATATGAATCAACCATAACGTGACCAAGAAAAGCGGTGAGTGAACATGGGTTTAAAATAGGTCCACGAAAAAGTGAAGGAACACTTAAGGAATTGATTTTTTCAACAAATACGGTTTTGAAGGTGTAAGTGTTTGTGGTCAATTGATTTTAGGGTACAATGGGAAAAATATTTATAATATAAGTTGTAATTACAGATATGTTCAAAAGTTCAGGTTATCGATGGAAGCTCAAAGATCCTAATCAAATATAACATTTATCACCCAAAAAGAAAAGAAAAGAAATATATTACATGAGGATAACATAAATAGGTATTCCAAAAATACAACTCGTGTAATATTTAAGACTGTGAAAGAGAGACGGCAGGAGCTCCTTAAAAAAAATAACTCAATAAAATGATGAAAATAAATTAAGAAAGCTACAATGCTAAATGAATTTGTTTTTGCATCGGTAAACTAATTTTACAAAACATAATTGCCAAGGAGAGATGGTCAGACCGGTAATAAATCCCCATTAATATCAAATTCAGATTATTCAGTACCAACACCTTATAATCTTGAAGCACATTCCAATATTCTCCGATTTTGCAAAACTATGGGAACTCACAGAATACTTGACAGTGGACCTTTTGACAAATGGAAGCACAGTCCAATATCCCGAGACCTTCCAAATATGGGTAATTATTTGATATGATGAGATGAGGTAGGTGGTCCTCATGTAATCTAGTATGATGTTAGCCAAATTGGAATGTGGATAAACCTGACAATCCATGAAATGAGTTGGTGCATTATTTACAGAATTGTCTTGAAGGTCATTAACTGGGATTTATTAGGAGTCCCACTGAATTCTGGTTGCTTTCCACAACAACAAATCACTTCTCTCACCTTCCATTGTCACTTACCCTACTTTAATTTGATTCTAAGGCTCAAATTTCCTAGGACATGATTGGGATAGCCCCTACATCCCTATTCGGACAAAATGTGTTGTCAAACCTTCGTAATTTTTTTGAAGGATGGTATGTCATCAGTTAGTCTGTTAAATTTGTAAATTCGCGGGATTTTAAATTTCATGCTATTGCTCCATCAGATAGAACCCGCTATAGCTTTCGAGAGTTCTATCTACCCATTTGCCGCACTCCCACAACCTGCAATTCTGGTTTTCTTCCTCTCTTCCTCTTCGGCCCTTCATTCCTTGGGTATCTTTCACGTGTTGATTCGTGTCATATCGATCCCCGTCTTTCTCTTTGTCTTGGGCGATGTAACTCTTAAGGAATTTTCGAGGGGTCTGACCTGGAGAATCTTAGAGCTAACATGAACCAAAAGATACTGAGGTCGGCACTCCGCTAGAGTTCGGCTTTTTGACTACTTCTATCTCTTTTTGCGATGTTATGGGTTCAAAGCGCCAAAGCCTTTGTCTAACTGTGCCACCACCAAGTTAATTGTAAGGGCACATGTGGTCCAGTACACCATCACATACATACATCTTTAACTTAACAGTAAGATAAGTAAGGGCACCATCTTAAAGTATCATTAAGGTGGAATATTTCAAGCTTACCCTTCACGAGTAGGGGTGTGTGGTGACTCTGATCCATTACTAACTGGTAAGTTTGACCCAGGCTAGCCGTCAATGTCATTCGCTTTTGGAGAGTCAGGAGGAGACGATGTTACCTTTTTGTTTGCACCGGCTGAACAGGGCTTACTTATAAAATAAATAAATAAGAATAGGCAAACGTAACTTCTATGTACGACTCGTTTCTAATAAAACAAATCATTTTTTCAGGCTAATTAAGGACACAATAAAAATTGTGCATTTCCAATTTCTAATTCCATTTTTAATGAGTTGTTCTTGAATTTTTGATAGTTCATTATATTTGTAAGGGTATGTCTAAAAATTATAAATCTGGTCACAAGCCTTCGAATGCATTAATCTTTTTTTTTTTTTAATTTGGTATCTCATCACATTGTACTTATGTGATCCTAATCAAGTTTAAACCATGTAAAATGTATGTCTTACCCGGATGGACCTGAATTGCCCACGTCACCTGGTTCGATCTACAGCCCGGTTCCAAAAAAGTGGTATCCATTACCATTGGGATTTTGAAGAAAATGTTTTGTGATGAAAAAGTGTGTGTAGCTGTGGATGGTGAATGATAAACTAACATATACTGTTTTGGGGGTTAAAAACGTCCAAAAACTGTTCAAATGAAAGGGCTGGGTGTTTAAAAACGAACCAAATGTTCTATGACAAAAATGCCTATGTAGTGTATATGTTGAATTATATACAAACATGTGTTGCTTCGAGGGGTAAAAGGGTCTAAAGATGGGGGACGTAGGTGGTCTAAAAGAACATCTAATTTTAAAAAACGCAACATGTGTCAATCAAATCATGATAATAGAGGTCTGTCTCAAAACAAGCAAGCATTCTCCACAAAAATCTTTTATATAATTTATGGCTTTCGCAGGCGGGAACATTGGTAGTTCATTATGTCGATATTCTTTCCCAATGTCAAGGGTGCTTGTGTTGCCTTTGTTTTGTCACAAGTCTTCTTTTTGGGGGTGGGATTTTGGCTCCACTGAAGACATCACAGCGAGCAAATTTCTAGGGCTTAAGTTGTCCATCGTCCTCAACAGTGCAAGATTTGAACTTGCGTGTTGTTTTGTTGCCTCTAGTTTAAGAGAAGAAGTCGCTGATTCACAGATAACAAATGGTTATTTCGCCCCTTTATTTTTGTGGGTTAACGATTCTCGCTCTCTCTATCACTTTCTCTATAAATAGAACTGGGTTTTTTTTTGTTTTGGTTTTGCTTACTTTACGATGCATCCTTTCACCAGTATGGATAAGGTGGGTATTTGAAACTTTGGGTCAGAAACCCTTAACGATTAGCCCTTTTCCTGTTTTGGTTTTGGTTGGTTAATAAACTTTGAATGACCTCAAGTTGTTTCGCTTACGTTTTTTTTTGTCTTTTTTTTTTTTGGTGAGGTTTAGGTACTCACCATAAGGAATTGTGCATTTGATTGCAACAAGCTATAGTTGTTACACAGTCAGTATCTGTGGTTTAACTACCGTAGATGACATTTTATTGGTACTAATGGAGTTCAGCAGGCTACTTAATTAGGATTTCTTTATTTGATTATTTGTGTATGTGTTTTTGAGATATACAGTTATGTGTAACAAGTGAATGGAAATTGTTTAAGATATATTCACTGGGTCAATGTTATAGTTAAAGTACAATAAAATCATACCCATAACTAACATGTTTGTCATAAACTAATAGGGTTTACCCCATTGAGGCAGTCCGTGATTATTGTTAAATATTTCAACCAAACCACTGAAACCATGCCTATCCCATTGATTGACCCCCTTGAATTAGTCCATGATCTGCCCTTTGAAGTCCGAAACGAAGTTTTAAAATTCCTCCAACCCAAACGTAGCACCCGCAACTTCCAAAAATTCCTGGAGGTATGTTATTTGCAACATGGGATAATTTTCAAACACCTTCCACACCCTGATTTTCCCTATCTCATTCCATATTCCATAAGAAATTACAACTGTGTCCCAAATGTTGTTATCTCTTTCATTCGGTACCTCTTCGAAGCATACACAGTTGCTTTCAATTTAATATACCGAAGCTATGCGCATACATCCAGCATTGTCAAATGGACACATCACTAACATAGGAGCAAAAGAATCTGTCCACGTTGTTCCAATGGTTCTACCCTCTATCCACATGGGACCAGTTACTTCAAACACCACATCAAAAATATGTCATCATCACATTCAAGAATCCAACAGATGTCATATCCGTCTTGTCTGAAGAACTGACTTATTACACTCATGATCCTAAGGCATAAATTTATCAATGGTATCCCTTTAGTGTAGCAGATCACCATAACCCCCTGAAGATGGAATGGATCTTCTTTAAGATAGACATTTGTGCTCTGAACACAATAGACCACACTTACGTACCAGATCATGTAATGAATGGACCATTCGTAGACCCAGAGGACACATGGGAACAAGTGCGGAATAACTCCTCCGAATATAAAGAATCTGAGGACAACAATGAATATAGCTCCTCGGAATATAAAGAATCCGAAGACCACAGTGATGAAGTTAAAAGACTGGACATCCCCAGGGACGCACTCTTACACTTCTCTCTCATCTCTCTATCTCCCTTTCCCTCCCCCTCTCACTCCGAAAGTGTCTCCTACACTTCTCTTTATTTTTGGGTAAAGTGGCCTCTAGTTTAGGTTGGTCTATGTTTATGTTGATGTAATACAAATAAAGAGAAAAACCATATATGTTTTCAAAGTTTGTAAATTTTTCCCTTGAATGTTTATCTTCTTTGTGATATGCTTGTAGGATACTTGAGGAGTCTGTCACCATATTAAGGTACACTTTTGTTTTTTTCAATTCAATTTGGACTTCGTGTAAACAGGTAGCATTGATGAGACCTATAGATGATAGATTGAAGGTTAGAAACTGTTCAAACCCAATCCAACGATATATCTATTGACATGCTTAATACAAAGATGATTGATATCTATCTTGTATGCTTTAATTGTAGTTGATCGATAAGAGGTTTATCTCCTTGGAAGTGGGAATGAATGAGTTGAGAGGGGAGTTGGTAAGTGTGTCAAGGGTTATTCAAAATATGTATATGTGTATGGCAAGTATCGAAGGGATGGTGCAAGGACTGTTTGGAGGGAGTTCAGGAAGCAACCAATTAACCCACCTGTCGGTACCACTCCTTCCAATGTTTGTTCAGTAGACTCAGGCACGAAGCTGGGTAGTAGTCCAGTGCTTTTGACACCAGATGCTCCGCACTATGTTGAGAGGGACCTTCCTGACAAATCCAATAAATCAAATAAGCATTCAACGATGGGTTCATACTCATTTGCAAATTATGTGGTCCCATCAGAGCATACGGTAATAATGGGCCTAGGGCACAAGTCAATATTTGTTGAATAATTGTTATATGCTATTTATAAGGAATTTAACATTTGATTTGGTGGTTCGTTTGTGCAGCCTTTAAAGGTTGGTGCGTCGGAAATGGAAGCTTCTAAAATGCAGGGTGAAAACAGAGGGTTAAACAGTGGGTTTTTATGATACCTGTGACTTCAAGGTAATACCTTTAAACATATGTTGTCATGATTGAACCAATTTTTGTTACAAAATGATAGTAACATAATTGGAGGTTTAATTGTCGCAGATAAAAAGGAGGGGAGAGCATTGTGATGCCATTGAGATATATGATGATACGGTAAGAATAAATAGATGGTTTTATATAAGAAGTACATGTTCATGAAAATGATGTATAGTATATGTAATACTTGTTTTCACTAGGTAAGTTTGAACGTATGCAATTGTAGGAAGCAAATATTAGGACTGAAAATTTAATGTTTACTATGCTTACGTATATTATACTTTTGAAAATTGTTTGTAATGAAAACTAAAGAGTTAATTTTTTTTTATTTAACAATCTGCAGCCAGAGAGGAGATTACACCACAAACGAGAGTTGCCAAATGAAGTAGGGAAGGTATCTTATCCTACAATATCACAACCGCTCTTTCCCACTCATACTTGTAGTACAGTGCTGAATTTGATTCATATTGGGTCATGATATCAGCGGGTTAGAAGGAAACTAATCCCAAATTCAGGCGGTAAGGTCGGTATATTTTCAAATGCTGAAGATGATGTTTATGCGATGGCCATGTCGTTGGGTCCAACCATTTCTCTAGGATAACAACACCCTTTTATGTTTTTTTTTTTCTTTTCCGAATATTTTAGATATTCCATTCAATTTTAGGATGGATAAGAACTTGAGAAGTATATAAGGCTTTTGTTTGGTTATTTTGTATTTTGCAGGGACACAGTTGTGTTAGTGGGGGATTGCCACATAACCCACAGTGACATCTTATGCATGAGGCTTGGATGCAAAGTGTTGCCTCCGGTATGAATTAAACGTATGTGCCTCTTTTAAGTTATGGTTGTAGATATGTCTGTGTTCGTGTTGCAAGTGATATAACTTTTGCAGAGGTTGTTGTCCAAGTGATAGATTGCTACGGAGCATTACTTGTGGCGAATCAAATGTCGAATTCTGGAAATGTGAGCCGCTTATACCTACCGTTAACTATCTCGGTAAATGTTTTGGTCTTTTAGAAATATATGTTCTAGTATTATCCAATATAGGACTAGTAACTAGTCGTTAAAGATGACAAGTTAGGTGTTGGAAGGAAGGCATGGGTTTTGATGCATCGATAGGTGGACGCCCTTTTCTACTTCAAAGGGTTGGGTACAACATCATTGAATGCAGACTGAAAATAATTGTAATAAACTTATGTTTAAAAAATTAAAAAAATGTACAGTAGCAATGTATAATTCTAATCGGAAGGTGCAGATATACGTCCCGATTTGTGATAATGTCCATTGGTGGTTGGTAGTTCTTGACATGAGATTGGAATGCGTATTTGTGATTCACTCTTTAATAGGGTTGAATACCGTTGATTATCTGCAGCGTTCTACCAATGAACATCTGGTATGAAATCCAAAGTGGTGTTTCCATTTTACAATTAATATTTTTTAAAGCATTGTATATGTTCTAGACATGTTATGTTGATGCAGCTTGAAGGTCTGAACGAACTATTTCTTTTTATCTCTGGGTAGTCATTGTTACCATCGCTTTGGCGAGTAACATACATTATGGATGCACCGCAACAAGAAAATGGGTGAGTTTATCATTACGTAGTTAGGTTTTTTACAAATGTGAAAATATTACCAAATGTGATGTTTTATGTGTTTAATTAATATGATTAATTGTGTAACAAGGGTTGATTGTGGAGTATTCGTACTAAAGAATATGGAGGTTTGGGAGCATGTATACAAATGCTTGTACACGTAAAATGATATTGAAAACATTTGAAAAAAGGTTGTTTGCAATCTGATGGCATCCAAGCACAATGATGCAGGATGATGTTCTTGTACACTGAGGATTTTGTTCAAATGTATTTTTCTGGTATTTTGGGCAAAGGTACAAATTAAACCGTTGTGCTTCAGTTTCTATTACAAAGTTTAAATATCTGAGTTGTGCATAAATTTTTGGTTCTCATCTGTCCAAGATGCAGGAAGGCTTGCAGGGTGATAGATTAGACAACTTTAGCATGTCCATGTACAGTCAACTTTTTGGAATATTTTTTGTATAACATTCCTATCTTGCACTGTGTGACAGTATGCATTTCTTCTACCAGATATATAATTATACCCAACTTTTCTTAACTTCCAGTTTGATATGAAAATAGATAGTAGTTAAAAACATCAATTCAGTCATGGTTCTTTGAATATGTTTGCCAACAGAAGATTGTTGCTATTATATGGTAATTGCTACCTTAATTTTATAACTAATTCAGTACTTCAAATCTCAGAGTTTATGAAGGTTAGTCTTGTACACTTTGTGCATTATGGACACTTTGCAATGAATATAAGAAGACAAGTCCACGTATTGCGTCTCCTAGTAACACAATGATCTTAATAAAAGATAGGAGCTATCCACTATAGAGTAAAAAGAGTAAGAAAAATATTTGACATAATTTTTCCTCACAATCCAAAGGTAATACGATTGCTCAAGTGGTTATGATCATCTGTATAGACTATACTGGCATACTACATCAACCGATTGGACTGGTATGCTGTATAGATTCTGTTAACATGCTGCAAACTTTGATTAATCACTTTCAATAGGAGGATTGGGGGAAAACAAATTATTCTTACTAATATGCAATAATAACTTTGTACCAAGGTTATATGCTTGTGGAACATGGTAGCTAAATATTTCTTATGTCGAGGTTAGGGAAAGGAATTTAAGGATCTCATCCATTTGGTCATGGCCCAGCTTCTTGTATGATTACCACACTGTTCTGTGTTGCCTTTTTAATTTTCTCCCTATCTCAGTGATCATTCTTATTGGTTGTCATATGATAAACTCTGTGATCAAGTTTATTTGATTACCACACTATTCTTTGTATTATCAGGTTTTTGAGAAGCTTGAACCAAGTTTGGATGCCAGCTTTTGGAATCTGTTACATGCGTGAATAATGCTTGGCCTTTTTTTTTTATTATCTCTACTGTCTTTTCGCTTCTAACCGAAAGGTTCACATCTGCTTCTTCATATGTTTTCATTGTCCAGGTGCTTAATGCTATTCTTCTTCTTCTTCTAGTTTACCTCCTGGGTTCAACATAATGGTTATGCTTTTCCATATCTGACAGATGATCTATGCCTAGTTCACACCGACCTGAAGCCAGAAAATATATTTTTCTTACCTCATCTGAATGTGTAAAGCTTCCAGGGCACAACGTATTTTGCATTCCATATCTATTATGACAAATCATTACCATTTCAGGTATTGGGTAGATACACAAGACTTGTGACAAAACTCAAATTACCACTCTTATTTACATGCGCTGTCAATTGACCATTTTCTTTATTTAAATTTTTTTTACTACCTTCTGACAAATCTCAAATTACTAATTTACCAGTAAACATAATCTTAAGAGGTACCAATGTTATCATGTTGGCTTAACTATTTGTGTGAAAAAAATTGCGCAGGGTGTCCAGTTCCATCCTGAAAGCATTATAACTAAAGAAGATAACGGCAATTGTTTGCAATTTTGTCAAACTGTTCAAAAGAAGCGAGGCTGAATCCAACAAATGAGGTTTCGTAGCTCTCCAAAAGAGAAAACTGACAACATTTTGCATTTTTTCTTTGCGTGAAGTAGGAGAATTCAAATTAACATCAAAAGGGAGAAAAAAAATTACTGAATATATTCTTATCCTTTGGCCAAGTAATTTATCCTTGCACCATTTTCTGTAGAAAAACTGTATAGGTTATATACTTCACAACTTGACTGAATTAATTATAAACATCAAAAACTGTAAATTACTACATCTACAAGCTGAAATATGAATCACTAGAAATGCACTATCTATATAGTCAACTGTATGCTTCGTTGTGTTTGAATTTTGATTTGCATGTTATTGTTGTTAATGTTGTCTGTTTAACAGCATGTGGAAGTTATTGATATTCCATTAGCTTGAGACATTTCTTCTTCATGTTCTGTTGAGTGTCTTTAATTGACACGGCTCTTCACAAGAGCCATGTTATGTCTTTTGTATGGAACTTGCCAAAAATGGCAAGTAAGTTGTTTTAGGGTTCTTTTGTTATGGGGTATAAAACCCATATTAGTGGGATTTTTTTAACGTGGTTGTTCTTTCTCTTAAACATAAAAAATAGGGTTTGGAAGAGAGAGGAGGCAGCCTATGCTCTTGTAATCTCTGGTTTTACATAGTGAAGCTCTCTTGATTGTCTTGTCCATGGACGTAGGCTTTACGCCGAACCACGTTAAATTGTCTTCGTGTTTGGTGTGTGTTGGCTGTTTGCATTAATTTTCTTCTTCTATTTATTGCTGCATATACGATTCAAATCTAGGCTTCCGCCCAACATGTTCAAATTCAACAAATTGAAATAATTATGAATTTTCTTTTTTCTGAGAACTAATCTCAGAATGCCATATATAATGATTTTTCCCACATTTTGTTTTGAAATAGATAAAAGTTTGATTTTCATTGTTGAGAAGGTTTTACCGTTGCTATTGCTACTACTCCTAGTTGGGAAGTGACGACTGTGGCAATAACCTTTAAATTGCTTGTGTTTTGTAGGGCGATGGTTTCTCTCAACTACCGCTTCCGACTGGAAAGTGTTTTCCATGGGATCGTTGAGTCCCTATCCAAATCAAGGTTGCCTGCTGATATTTGAAGGGAGTAAATGAAGTTTATCACATGGCCCTCAAATTGAATTATATTTATCCCCTCTAGGTATAACATATCTATATCCTATACTTGTGAGGATGTTTTAGACCTTTGTGCAATTTCTTTTATATTGGAAGGTGCCGGTACAACACAATTTATCCATTGGCTTATTTACTTGGACTTGGATTGACTGTCGTCCCCCCAACCACACCTTGTATGATTTGTGTATACTTAAAAAGGTAGGAGGAATCATTGGTAACATGGATTTGGCTCTTGAATGAATGAAATAGTACCCAGAGGGATGGAAAGGCAAATTTATCATTAAAAAATTGTCTAGTTTTGCATGAATTAAGGACTGGTTATCATGCTAGGGTATAGAATCATGGGAGGCATTGCGTGCATTATAGGACACAACACCTGGGAAGGTTAGAATCTCACACCTGAAACTAGTAGTAAATAGATCATACACCTAAATCATCCTGGCTCAAGCCTTCAATTGAGTTTGTTTGGCTAAGTGAGCCTGAGCCAAACTGCATTAGGCTCAACCTGTTAATGGTATTATTTGTAGCTTATTATACTGTGGCTTTTAGTAGCATGAACAAAGGGCACGTGTTTCAAGCTAGTATAACCAGATTTCATTGTTTTCTTTGTATTCTGCTGGTAAAGGGTTTTTTCAAATACTATTATTATTTAAAAAGTTGCTCGTAACCAATCTAGAGAGTAACAATCTGTTAAACATTATCTCAATTGACAGAAACATTTCAGCCTCCACCCAAAGGCGTTCGATGGATATTTGATAGTCAGTCAGTATAGAGGGATTCCGGCGGGCACCAACAACGATGCACAACGACGCAAGCAGCAGCACCCATGCAGGGGTGATCTGCTCAATACACTGCACCTCCATACCGCATAGAAAATTCACCAGAATAATAATCCTCCACCATAATATTGGTATTTCAAAGGACCTTATGGGAAGGTTTGTGAGAATGTCTAACTCTATGAAATTCCCATAATGTATCGGCAAATCTAAATACAAAAAAAGTACATTCAGGGTTCAAGCAACCCAGAAAATTATTTAAGAGGGTGTTTATCAATAAGGTTCAAGCAAAGAAAGTAAACTAACTTATTGTTATAGTGAACAATACCTACCTAAAATTAGCACATACCTAAGGGTATTCACCACACATTAGGGAAGTATACGTGAATCACATATCAACAGGTTATCCAAACAGAAAGGAAGAAACATTTAAAAAAAATAAAATAAGTCAGCCTAAAAAATGCTCACAAGATAATCCAAATTTATCTAGAAGCCACAACTTGGAACTTAGTATCAAATCCCCCTGAGCTTCTTTCCTGGTCAGACAAAGGCTCCATTTTCGAATGGAGCATGGGATATGCTGGCTAAGAAAAATGATAGGCCATGATTGTAACCTTGCCATCCCTTATTTTGGTCAGAAGAGAAATTCATTAAGATAGGCAAAACTAGCACCCATCAAGGGGACTAAATGACCAAAAGAAAAACAGACACCGGTCGGATGACTGCAAACCAACGATATGGGTGGCCTTCGCACCATTGCTCTAGATGATAATGGCAGCAATAAGGTGTAAAAGCAGTAAATTACTAATTCAAACAAAGTGAAATATCACTTCTGTACATAAAATGATTGAATAAAATTAAACAATTACAACAGTATTAGCATCTTCATAAATATCCAGTCAAATTGGTGCAATACGTTGTACACATTATACTCCAAAATCAAAGAACATTAAAGGAAAGAAATACATTGAACATCCAGACTGAGAAAATGTGGATGGTACACC
>JAOXJP010103630.1:0-14313 GCA_025762735.1 Platanus orientalis | reverse complement strand
GTGTATAAGAGACAGCTCAGGGGGACCAAATCCAAGATGATATGGTTACTTCTACCCGAATGGCCCGAGATGCATGTAATCCAATCTCTTGCCAAGTCGTTTAGAAAGTAGCCTTTAAAATCTGATTTGGTCAGCATCCATGAACTAACCTCCCTAGTGATGGAATCTATCACAACCCACACATTTCTCTTTTTGTCTTCAAACACTCTTCTATTTTTTCCTTCCAAATACCCTACACAATACCTTGCCCAAGGATTTGAACGAAAATTCTACGCGTCACCCCTCTTACTTAACTGCTCTACTGATACAACAAGTCCTCCACAGATTTCGGCATAACAAAGTACATAGATAGGGATTGGTAGAAATAACACCACACTTTATTTGAATATTGGCAATGTATGAATATGTGATCCCCCGATTCCTTATCCCTTCTACACAAGTGGCAAATCGATGAAGACAGAGACATGTACGGTCTTCTTCTTTGAAGAACATCCATAGTATTCTACCTATGAAGGGACGTAATCCAACAAAACACCTTCACCTTGGGAGGAGCTACAGATTTCCACAGATATTGAACAGGGCAAGAATGGGTTTGATTTTACCCAACAAGGATAAAGAAGAACGATTTACAATAAAAGATACCATTAGAAGAGGGAGACCATAGACGAGAATCCTACTACTCACTTGATATGAAGATCAATTTAACGTCCTCCATCAATTAACCCATGAAGGGGATCTCCCATTCATGAGGGTCTCGAGTGAAGAGGAGGTTCCAAGATAAACCATTCAAGCTTTGGGATAGGATATCCACCACCATGGCATTCTTATAGGACATAATACGATACAGAAGAGGGTACACTTTCTGTAATGTGGAATAGCCCCACCACAAATTCTTCCAAAAACGAATTTTAAACCCATTACCAATTAGGAAGCGAGTATGGGGGTAAAAAAAAAGGACTCACCTGCGTAATATGTTTCCAACACAAAAAGTGGGATCAAGGGAGGACTAGGTTGCAGTCCCATCCGTTTGCATCAGTCTCATATCTTCTTTTAATAATGGAATGCAACAAACTCCTTTGTTCCTTAGAGAACCTCCATAACCACTTACTTAGCCTCACCACATTTCTTTCATTCACTCTCCTTAACCCTAAACCTCCTTGCTCCTTAGGTATCACAACCAGTTCCCATTTCACAAGGTGGTCCTTCTGACTCCCCCTTTCCCATAAGAAATCTCTCTAGTATTTTTCAACAGTTAAGATTATCTTATTAGGAATCTTAAACATGGACATGTAAACCGGAATGTTTGAAAGAGCAACTTTTATCAGCACAATTCTACCTTCAAGAGATATGTATAGCCTCTTCCACACCGCAAGCTTTTTTTATACCTTCTCAACCACCGGATCCCAAGAAGAAACTACTTTAAGGTTCCCACCGAGAGTCATACCCAAGTATTGCATAAGCCATCTTCCAACCTGGCATCCCATCAACCCTACCAAGGAAGCAAGCTCCTTCTCGTCAACATAAGTACCCACCAAGCAAGTTTTTAAAATATTAACCTTCAAGCACCCTCCATATATTTTCTGGGCCCGCTTAAAGAAACATAATAGTATCATCAACAAATTAAAGGTGAGAGACCTTTATATTCTCATCTTCAATCACAAAACCTTCCACCATATTCACATTTTCTGTTTTTTCTTAAAATAGCCCTCAGACCGTCTACCACCAAAGAGAATAGGAACAGGGACAATGGGTCCCCCTAACGAAGCCCCCTCAAGGATTTAAAAAAACCTTTTGACATATTATTCACTAAGATAGAAAAAAAAAAATGGGTCCACTACATCCTTCCATCCAAGATATCCACTTGTTTCCAAACCCTTTTTTCCGCAAAACTCAAAAGAGGAAATCTCAATCCACTCTGTCGTAAGCTTTCTCCATGTCTAACTTACACACCACCCATTTTTCTCTTCCTTTCTTTCTTGAGTCTACACATTCATTTGCAATAAAGATACTATCCATACTTTGTCTACCTTATATAAACGCACTACGAGTAGAAGAGACAACCCAACCCATAACCCCTCTCAAACGAATAGTAAACACCTTAGATATAACCTTTATATAGGTTGTTGACCAAGCTTATAGGTCTATACTCTACTAGACTTCTAGCGTTCTCTTTCTTAGGCACAAGGACTATAAAAGTTGATCTCATAGACTTGCACATCTCCCTTCTTTGGAAAAACACATCAAACACCAACATGAGATCAGGTTCAATAATCTCACAAAATTCTTGATATAATAACATGGAGAATCCGTCAGGGCTAAGGGCTTTGTTCCCATCAATCCCAAAAACAACATTTTTCACTTCCTCTTCAAAAAAAGGCTTCTCTAATTCATAAACTTGAGTATCAGGGAGCCGATTTTCAAAAAGATTCTTTATATGGGGCGAGATAGCTCCTTCCTTCACATATAGATTGTCAAAAAAAGATATTGAAGCATTGGCTATCTCCTCAAAATTCACAACCTCTTTCCCCATTGACTGACAGGCTTGAAAATCAAGCTTCTTCTTTTCTTCCCATTAGCCACTCGATGAAAGAATTTTGTATTACCATTTCCCTTACTTAATCACTTACACTTCTCTTTTTGGTGTCAAAATATCTCATCAGCTTTGAGAGGCCACTCTATCTCTGCTAACACCTCCCCCTCCTCCTAGGCATGAGCTCCTCCATATTCCTTCCTTCCTCTTCCAAGAAGCTACCAATGCTTTGGAGATCCCAACAAAGCTTCTCCTTATTATCTTCTAAATTTCCAAATGTAATTTTATTCCAATCCCGCAGCTTCTCTTTTACGTACATTAACTTCTTCATGAATTGAAACCCTCCCCATCCACCAACATTGCACTCACTCAACCAAACTTGCACTTCACTTTTAAAAGAAAGGTGAGTTGTCCATATATTTTCAAATCTAAAAGGCTCAGGGCCAAAACTTTTCATTGTAGTGTTTAAAGCCACTAGCCAATGATCCGACATTAGAAGCAACATAACTTCTTGAAAGAAATGGAGGTAAGCCTCCTCTCAATCCTTGACACCAAAAATCTATCCAGCCTACTCATAATCAAATTCTCCTACCTGTTAGCCACGTGTATTTTGCATTGCAATGCAGACTATCTCTCAGGCCAACACCCCTAACAAAATCCTCAAAGTCCCTCATACTTCTAGTGATCCTACCATCAGTATTGTTTTCATTTACAAACCCAATCACATTGAAGTCTCCTCCAACCACCCAAGGTCCCTCCCAACTGTTTCTTAGCCCCTTAAGCTCCTCCCAAAACTCCTCTCTATTATTTGTGGAAGGTGACATGTACATTCCTGTAAACATCCATTCACCTCTATCTTGGAGGTCCTTAAGGACAATGGATATGGAAAAAGTACCCAAGATTTCCCTTATACGCCCAACATAGATCGGGTTCCAAGCACACATAATACCTTCAACAATCCCATTTGCCAGAAGAAGACACCACTCAAATAAATCAGGGCACAAGGTCCAATGAGCCAGTCTATGAGGAACTTTTTCTATTTTAGTCTCTTGAATCACAATTAAATCTGGGCCATAGTTTTGAATAACAGCTCTAACCTTTCTCCTTTTCTCAACCTCTCCTAACCCACGCACGTTCGAAGTCATGATCTTCATTTGGTAACCTTTGACAATCCCACCCTACCAGTCCTTTTTTATTTGTTTTCCATGTCACCCACAGTTCCATCATTCATATCCCAAGCCAATTTCTTCAATTCCCTAGCTCCTTTGTCTACTTTTATTCCTTTATCCCCTGCCTCCGCTAGTTTAAGGTATTTTGAGAGCTTAACCTAATTTCCATCACTGTCACTTACAACAAAACCCATTTTATCGATGAACTTGTCCACTTCTTCCTCATCCCCACTTCCTTCCTCTTCGTCTCCTTCACCCTTGGAAACCCCTTCACATCCTTCTTCCTTTCTTATGTGGCATTTAATTATTCTAGGAGATTGAGGCCGACACTCCAGAAATGGACTTGCAGGGTTAGGACACATGTACACAGAGTCAAGAATAGACATAACAAAATTGATAGGATCAAATATACAAGGAAATCTAGGCAAGGAGGATTACAAGTCCTTAAGACCTGGGTCATGCATACCTATGTGGATAAATGGAAGGGGGTTGACCAGTTCAGTGTTCTGCACCACCTCCTCAAGCGATATTCCCTGGGACTCCCTTACATAGGCAGTTTCGGGACCCTTAGAAGAGGAGTATTCAACAATCCTCAAACTCTTGTTAATACATATCAAAAGGCTCAATTTGGTCCCCATTTCTATCCACATCCTCCTGTGACAAGTATTCGTCAGATTCAAAGAATACAATGCAGTTCCTCCCTTTAAGTGCAAATCAGCTTCCCTTTTGTTTGTTCCACCTATAGGGGTTGTATAGAGATCACCTTCAGATGGTGGTGATAGTTCAACATCCTTAAACCAATCTCCCCCATTCCCTCCTGACCCATAACTCCTTTGTCTTTCACTTTTCTAGCCATGTACTAGAGTTGATGACGAACTGCAACAGTTGAACTGAATTCCAGCACCCAACGATTCTCCATGCAACGTGAGCAACATTCCACCCTCACTATCTTTAGTGTTCATTCCTTTCAACATCCCATCGCCGTTAGCTTCCTTTTTGAATCCATTCATCCCCTCCCTTTTGTTCTACCACTTCACTTCAGGACTCCAGGAATTCTCGAATAGTCGTTCTATCTCCATACAGCACCCCTTAAACTCATCAGTAGTGTCCTCAATCACACCATCAGCTTTCCGATTCGGCTTAGACGTTGAGGGGCCAATATGGATTGCAGCAACTAGCCCCTTCCCTTTTCTTCAAGCAGCAAATAACCACTCATATAGGATGGAAAGGATGGCATCGATATGATGCGAAGCAGCCTAGACTGATCCTCAAACCTTCTCCTATTTCTCTCCTCCCAAACTACCCAACACAAGGCGACCAGGATCAGCTTCTACAACTTGCTATTCGGCACGGATTCAACCCTGATAGATTGAAATAGCCACAAAGAGAGAAGATCCTTGAGTAAGCACGGCTGCACCCACACCACACCAAACCTACCAAGGAAATAACTCCGAAGAGGCACAACCCACTGGCAATGAATAAAAAAATGCCCTGAAGATTCAGCAACAAAACATAAACAACAACGATTCGGAATAATCATCCATCGCCGAATCAAATTATCAACTATAGGAGCCCTATCCCACCACAATTCCCACATGAAAAACGAAACCTTAAACTGAATGAGACTGTTCCACACACACTTTCCCGAAAAAGAGGGGGGGCCCAAGCTGCAAAGAGCTTCATACATTGATTTCACAAAGAACCCATTCTCTTCATCAATACACCACAACATGACATCATGCAACTCCATATCCCTAAGAATGTAACTCTCCAGAGTCCCTAGTAAACGACCCATCTCCTCCACCTCCCATTCATTAAGAGTTCTTCTAGGCTTGATATTCCAAGAGCAAAATGATCTGGATCTAATCATGTGATCTTTCACCGACTCCCACTTGTCCTCCACGAGCCTAAAACAGGAAGGGAAAAGAATGCACAAAGGAACCCTCTCACACCAAGGATCCTGCCAAAATCTCACGTCTTCGTCATTGTTAATTTTAAATCTAACAAAGCCAAAGAAGGACCGCACCCCTTTATAAATGCCCTTCCGCACGCCGCACCCAGTAGCCCCCCTTAGATAACCAAAGGCCCAGCCAAGATGATCCTCCCCATATTTGGCAACCGCCACACCTCTCCAAAGGGCATTCCTATCTTCACCGAATTTTCACAACCATTTGTTGAGGAGAGCTATATTCATGACACTCAAGGAACACAACCATAAACCCCATCGATCGAAAGGCCTATAAACATCCTTTCAACCGACCCAATGGATTTTCTTCCACACGACTAAGGAACCTCAAAGAAAATCACGCATAGTACGTTCAAGTTGACAAATAATGGAGCCTAAAACAACGAGAAATAATAAATTGGCACACTAGAGAGAACACTTTGCACCAAAACCAACTTACCACCTTTAAAGAGATAATGCCCTTTCCAGCTAGACAACTTCCTCCCCATCTTCTTGGTGATAAGATTCCAAATAGCCTTGGAGAAAGCCTTCGCCTTGAGGGGCAACCCTAAGTAATTGATAGAGAGAGGGGCAACCTCATAGCCCAAAATAGAAGCCACCTCCCCTATAAATGGGACATCACCGACGGGGCTAATGGTAAATTTTCCCCAATTCACTTTCAACCCAATAGCTGCTTCCATAATCAGGAGAATATATCTCAAATTTATCATCCCTTCCCCATAAGCCTTTAGCATAAATAGGGAATCATCTATAAACTAAATAAAGGGGACAGATGGCCCCCCCTCACTAAGCGAGAACCCCTCAATGAGACCCACAAAAGCAACTTTAGATATCATCCTTCCCAATAACTCAACCACCAAAATAAACAAATACGGAGAAAGCAGATCACCTTGCCGAAACCCACGACTACCCTTAAAAAAGTCATTTGGGGAACCGTTCACCAGGACAAAAAAAAAATGAGAGGAAGTGCAAATTTTGATCCAATTTCTCCACTTTGCGTCGAATCCCATCTAACCAAGAACCCAATCAAGATACCCCCAATTGACATAATCATAACCTTTTTCCATATCAAGTTTGTACATGAGCCTCACCCAACTTGTCTTCTGCATTGCACCAATATACTCATTTTCCACCAATGAGCAATCCATAATCTGTCTACTGGCCAAGAAAGCATTACGTGACTCAGAAATGATGAAAGGAAGGGCATCCTTTAGACGGATGGCTAGAGTCTTCGTTGACAATTTATATAAGCAGCTCACCAAGCTAATAGGCCGAAAATCCTTAACACAAGCGACACCATTTTTCTTTGGGATAAGCATAATAAAGGTCGCACTCAAGGACTTACACCATTGGTCCTTAGAATGGAAAGCTGCAAACACATCCATAACATCTTTGCCAACCACCTCCCAACACAACTTCAAGAATGCTAAGATGAATCCATCCAGACCAAGAGCCTTGTCCTCCTCCATGCTACCAAGAGCGAACTTGACCTCCTCCGAGAAAGGTCTCTCCAACCGAATGATTTGCTCATCAAGAATGCCATCAAAATCCACCCATTCAAAAAGCAGGTGAATCGGATCAATGTACAAATCAACATAATATTGGTTGATTACATCCTGAATCTTCCCCTGGTCATAAACCCAATCCCCCTCCACATTCAGCCTATTAATCGAATAGATAAAAGTTCTCCAATTGGTCATCTTGTAAAAGAATTTAGTATTCCTATCTCCCTCCTTGAGCTAGGGAGCCCTAAATTTTTGCCTTCACAAGATTTCCTCCATTCTCAACAATCTTTGATATTAATGCTCCACATTCAGCTTCACGCCGCTCTCTCCCTCATCCAACCCCTCTTCCATCCATTTCCTTTATCTTAAGTAAGCAAGCCAACTTTCTTGCCTCCAAACCCCTAAATTCCTCATTTTTCCATTGTTGGATGCGATCCTTGAGCAACTTTAATTTCTGAGTGAAGATGAAACTAGCCGACCCTTCTACAACAAGCTCAGACCAATAACTACACAACTTCTCCTTGAACCCAAGAATCTGTAGCCATAAGATCGAATTTGAAAGGGTAGGGACATGAGGGGGAGGAATCTGCTTGCAAGAGAATAAGGATATGGTCGAAACCAGAGTTGGGCAACGCCTCCTGAGAAAACATCAGATTCTGCTCCATCCAATCAATGGAACAAAGGAATCGATATAAGCAACTGTTAACACGACGATCCTAATTATTTGTCTAAGTATAAGAAGCCCCATTCAACAACAGATCCACCAAATCATGATCTTGAATGAAGTTGTTAAACTGACACATATTCCTGGTCATCCTAGAAGCTCTCAACCTTTCACCAGGATAGCGAACAACATTAAAATCGCCCCCAATACACCACGGCACATCCCAAGCAGCACAAACACTGACAATCTCCGCACAAAAGGCCTCAAAAGCATCATGATCGCGCGGGCCATACACACCCAAGAAAACTCAAGGATTCTCCTCCTCCTTATGTCTCCCTAAAATAGACACTGAAAAGTCACCAATCCGATGATCAAGAACTTCAATAACCAATGAATTCCACGCAACCAAAATCCCACCAGCTCTCCCCACCGCTAGCTTATGAATAAAATCAAAAGATCTCATTCCCCAAAGATTAATCACCATTTTCCTCTCTATTTTATGGGGTTTTGTTTCCTGCAACGAAAAAACATCAATCACCCATCTATTCACCAAGTCTTCAACCGCCCACCTCCTCTCTTCACTACCAAGGCCCCTAACATTCCAGGTATAGAGGTTCACCTTCATCATGAGAAACAGACAAAAATCTCCCTCTCCTCACCCTCCTACCTCTCCCCCTTTTCCTCCCTATCATACAAAACATCAGACTGCAATTTCTTCATCTCGCAAGACTACCTGTTTCTGAAAACTCTACTATGGCCACATTTCTAACGACAAGGACTCCAGCTATGTCTCCTCTCAATCTCCCAAAAGAAGTTTTCAACCCGTTGCTCTATGCTCTTGAAAGAGTACCTCAATCTCCTCTTCACCTCAGCCACCTCCAATCCGAATGATAAGGAGGCGGAAGCATCAAAATAGGTTCGGCTTTCGTAATAGATTCCTCTTGCCCAATGAACTCCACACCATCGCCCTAACCCTGAGCCTCCCCCAAGGAACCACCTGACGAATAGTCCCCCCAACATCTTCTCGTCAATTCGGTCTCTTGTGGCCTAACGATAGTTCTCATCGCCTCAAAATCAATCCCAAGGTTCCCATGGGCCAAACCTCTTCTGGACAAACGCGAGCGGCCACACTCCACCCCAGGTGATCGAGACACCCCTATAGGCCCTTCAGCATAAGACAACTTAAATCCCCAAACGCCCTCATCATCCTCATCACTACTTTTGTAACTACAGCCTTTGCTTTAGCCTTCTCAGTCGATTCCAACTCCCTTTGCAAATGGATAGAGATTTTCGAGTAATTAATGACAATACCATTACGAGACCTCCCTCCGACGACAAGGATAGAGTCCCCTTTGGTTGGTCTAATATCAGGCCCCACAGAATTCCGACTTTGCCCCTAGGAGTCGTAATCAAGTTGAGGATCTTTCCGGCCAACATGCGAATCCCCGTGAGCTAGATGAGCCTTTGCCAATATCGCCTGCAACACAGAAGAGAAGTCGACCTGACCATTGGTGGCTTTCGTAACAAAGGACATAACAACCCCCTACAATTTATGCTTGGTTGTTGGGCTCAAGTTGTTTGGCCTAGCCCTAGCTCTGGGCAAGGACTTATCTTAATACCTTCCACGATACTTGAGCTTAGTCCACTCACTAGATCGAACCCTACTTCTGAGCCTAGAACTAACCCTTTGCATAAGGGACCAATCCTTAGAAGCGCAGCCCACTCGACAACCCCTGATCTAAGGCCCACAACTATTTGGGCTCCCGAACCAGTTCGTCGTCCCAACAAAACAGACAACCCGCTCTGTCCTACACCCCACCCGCCAATCCTGGTTCGAATGGCCAATCTCCTAGCCCAACTTACTAGATCCCACCCTACCATGACCCCAGTCCACCCAGAACATCCCTTTCCTTTTACCTCCCCTTCGACTGATAAAATCTCGCCTGAGAAGAGGGCGCCCATCACCAAAAATCTAAGATTTGAAATTCAAATGTGTCTCATTTCCCACCTCTCCTTTTTTCTGGCACAGTCACCAAAATCATACCCCTTTCCCCCATATCCCTCCTCCTCGCCAAAAAAACACGTCCTACAAATAAGAAGGAAGCTCCTTCCAAAATGACACCCTGTAGACTAACTAACCATCAATGAACCACAAGGCCTCCGACGCCAACTCTGGCCTTCTCACCCTTAATTTCACCCACTCCATAGAGTCGCAATCCTGGTTTCCGCACTCCAACAAACCCCCACATAGCTCCCCTATCGCTTTGAATATTTTTCTTCCCTAAAGGTGAACCAACTAGTTCAAGTCTCTTAACCCATGTAAAACTTCTTTTGGCACCCAAACTTGTCTGAAGTTAGGCACATGTTGCCTGTCGTCCAGTCCATCTTGACTTATAGGCCCATTTTCCATGGGCTTTGCTAGCCCACCTACTTCAAATTTTGATTTTTGAAAAGCCCGCTCGGCCATCCTAGGCAACTCACAATTGTGGTCTTCATTAAGGGCATAAATGTCATTTACCACTTCATCTTCTACCTCCTGCCTGGTTCCAACTACAAATTCGTTTGTATCCACTCCTACATGTTAGTGTTCCACCTCTAGAAGGAGCATATGCTCCTCCCTCTGTCATGTGACGGTCATTGTTCTAGGATTCGACCCAACTCAAAAGTAGGTACTTTAAAACGCAAGGGATACTTAAATTCTGAGTTTATCGAGAGGGTATCAGCTAGACGAAGACCATCACATGTCTTCCCGATTAGCTGAAGTAGATCTGGCTTTCACATATGTGATGGGAGACCCCACACACGAATCCACCTCTCCCCTTAGAATATAGCTCGACGTAAACGAAAAGTCTCAACAAAAACTCTCCTAAACAGGATCACCCCTTCCCAAACAGAAATCGGCCCCCTGCTCAACAAACTTTCCATTTCAATCTTGTTTCTAGGGAAACAAATGGCGTAATTCAATGACAATCCAATGGGGATAAGATTCACTTGCAACGTCCCCCCGCCTTGAAGTGCTCGAGATACCATTAGACATATCTTTCCCCAATCTTTTGTTGTTCACCAGGCATCACATTGCAAGGCATTCTCCCATCTACCTTTCCCATATGAATCTATAGGCCGTTCCACCACATGGCGCTCAAAACGATCCTCCTCCCTCATCACTGGCTGAACTTGAAAATCTCTCAGAGGATCAACCATCCTCTTCTTCACATCCAACATTTGTCGAAGGACGATTGCCATGTTGGCCCATCCCAGAAATTCTAAATCGGTTGGTACCATGATTGATTCATTACGATTTTTCAGTTTCCATTTAGTGATTCTAATGAACCAGCCCAATTATTAGATCCCTTATTGAGGACAATAGTTGATTTCTGCGAACGGACAATATCCCTAAACCCCATATCCCTCCTAGCCTTCATTGCTTCATTAAGGAAGGCTATGATCATCTCACATAGAGAAACTTCAAACGATATTACATGTGGTTTACCTTTTGCTCGTTCAGTAATGGAGAAATTCCTAGGTCCCTCCGCATTGTCAGTCCAGATCTCGTACGATTTCAACTCAACTTGCAAAAACCGGCTCATCTCCAGTTCATCAGAGTTTGGGCTGGGAAGGGAAAACGGAAGAGGCAATCGAAACCCTTTGATTCTTTCTCCACAAAACCATAGTATTGGTAGTGGGGCGAAGAGGGAGAGACTGGGAGTGGGTTGAAGAGGGAGAGTCTTGGACGGAACTAACACATAAAACCAAAAAAAAATCCACGTGAATGGTAATAAAATACTTAAATTACAGATGGTGTGTCATAAAATCATGTCGTTAATAGTAGTTTCTTACAAAACCACCCCTAATATTTCCTTCTAGTGACGGTTGTTAAAAAGCACCACTAAAAATGTATTTTTCACAAGAATTAATAGCAATTGTAGTTGGTCGCCGCTAATAAATTGCCACTAAAACCTAGTTTAAAGGAAATCGCTACTATATTCAGCTAAGCCATAGCAGCGGTTTCTAAAATAACCACAACTAAAGATAATAACGACACAACTAATAGTGGTAGTTAATTAATAGCCGCTACTAAATAATAGCCTTTAGCATCACTTCCATTTACAACCGTTGCAAAAATGTGAATTGGCGTGTAAAAGTTTCGCGCCTTACACATATAGTCATGTTTCTTACTAAACCACCACTAATATTTCCATTTAGTGGCAATTGTGAAAAAATGCCACAAAAAGTGTATTTTTTACAAGAATTGGTAACAATTGTTATTGGCCACCGCTAATAAACTCACTAAAACCTAGTTTTTTGTAGTGTGTTGTTAGCTGCTGCCTTATGGAAATTAAAACTTGATTGACACAGTCTTCTTTTCATTATTAAAATCCGTAAAAAAAAAAAAAAGTAAATTATCTTAGGTTTCTTTATTGGTTGTCATTAATATAACAAAGTTTGGTTGATTGGATTTACAGGGAGGATGTTATGTTGAAGGATGTATGCAGTTGTATTTTATGCCCAAAAAGAAAAGAACAGTGTACAACTATTAGAGAATTTCTTATAACCTTATACACTGTCTTTTGATTGAACCTGCTATTATGGCATAGATAGTCCTAGATAGAGTGGAATGGCATAATAGGATTTGTGTAGCTGACCCTATGAGTTGGAGTAAAATAAAATTTCTTCTTTATTCTATGTTCAATGGATGTTGATTTTGAAAGCAGTACATAAATTGATCAAAGTATCTAACCATGTACAGAATCATGGAATAACTGAAAACAAATTACAATCTATTGTAATTTGTAAAACTAGAGAAGCTAAATGAAGAAGAATAGAAGAAAAAAAAAACAACAACAACAACAACAAAACAACAAAAACAGCAGGGCAGCATTGATGACTTAATTTTTTTTTTTTCTACAATAGAATAAACCCCATATTTAAACTTTCCCATTCAATGTATCTTAATTAATCTTCCATGTTAACCTCAAGACCACAACTTTTTTTCCCACAAGATTAACCTAAATCCGAGCCACATCTCTGTAGGATCTCCTGATTGATTCAATTATTGTTTATATCAAACATCTCAGATTAATGTAAAGTAAGAATCAATACTTCGAAATAAATCATAAAAGATCAAGCGAGTATTTTGAAGATCAATCTCAAGCAACACCAAAATAAATAAAAAATGCCGAACATAATCAATCAACTAGAGAAGACAATGGACAATCTAATGTTCAGTGTGACCATTCAAGTCCATGAGATTACAGAACAAAAATGTTCCGCAGTCTGCAGGATGGTTGCTATGAGTCTGAATAGAAAAGAGGGAATAAAAAAAAAGACGAATACTCTGCGCGAGGGTTGCTATCCTAAGCTTCTAATAGCAAGAAAATGCACATCAATTGATTGTATTTATTCCCCTACTCCTATCTTCAAAACATAATAGACCACTGCACGTCCGCAGAGTTCCATACACGTCACCTGCCGTTGATTTACCTATCTGTTCAACCGCCTGATCAATCCCTCTACACCTATCTTCTAAACACAACCTCTTAAATCCTTACAGAAAACCATAAATCTCAAGATTTCAATTGCTTCCACATTCTTTAATTAAATCTTCAAGAAAAACAGAAATAGATCAATAGTTCAAAGCTTTATCTGAAAAGCAAGAGACAATTCCCTATGATATTGGATCAAATTCTTAAAAAACGAACGGATTCTCAGAGTTCAAAAATGCCGGATCTCCAGCGAAGGAGAGAGGCATTCTGTGTGGATTTTGTTCCCTGTTCTATTTCGTTCTTCTTCAGATACGAGAAAAGAATAGTAGAAAAAAGGTTACAGGGGTTCGTTTAGGATTTTTAGGGTTTCTGCGTAGAAGTGGATGGAGATTGTAGAGAAGAAGGAAGAGAATAAGGGTTCGAATGCTCAGCCAACCGCAGCTAATGCCTCACCTGCAAATGATAGAGAAACGGAAGAGCGAGAACGGCAAGACCGCGCGCTTTCAGCTCGGTTTGATGTTTATTGAAATATCTACGCCTCTCGGCCCATTTCTGGTTTCCATTCATTGAAGGTTCCTCAATCGGGAGCGATGGTTGCCGTCTGAGACACAGACGCAAGCCACAGTATCCCACAAAACGATCCGATCAACAAAAAAAAAAAAACTTAAAAGCAGTGTATTCAAGGCAAATCCATCTACAAAGCAAAAAACCTTCACAAAACCACAAAAATCCCTCAATAATTAAAGAAAACAGCCAAACATCTCCAAAAGTAAACAAATGCATAGGAGATCCGAAGCTTACCACTGTAATTGACGATAGACGGCATGAATACAGTCTCAAAACCCCCTGGGAGCCGAATCCGCACTGTTTCCCACAGAAAAACCCTCGATCGAGAGCCAAAAAGACAAGACCCACCAAGAACAAGACGCAGAGAACCGAAACGAAACTCAATGCCTCACAGAAATCGAACCCCCCGAGCTCTAACCCTAACAGAGA
>JAOXJP010103619.1:0-14314 GCA_025762735.1 Platanus orientalis | reverse complement strand
GGAGAGAGTTTTGTGAGTTTTGTTTTTAACCACAGTAAAAAAGGATTGAAATATGAATCATTTAATATGAATCCACTTAGTTAATTTAATATGTTTTGTTATTGTGGTGTTGGAATTTTGAAAATATTGTAATTTGATATTTTGGTAGCTAATTAATTACTTTCTAGGTAATTTTTTTTAAGTATAATATTTTCTTAATTAATAGAGATAAAAAGTACAACAATTGCGTTATATTAAATTATATTCATTTTCTTTTAATGATTTTATTGATTCTTTAACATGTATCATTATTAATGGTGGTTTCCCCCTTTATTTTTTAAGAAAAGTAGAATTTTACAATCTTCGGTCCAATCCTATGATCCGACCCATGAAAACCCCCACCGATCTTACATAGGATCTCGATTTTAACAACCTTGCTTCCAAATGGTGTAAGATGGTTCTATTTTTTTGAAAAATCTACAAACTAAGAACCCTCCCAATCAATCATTGATTTTAGCCCTACCATCACATCACGTGGGGAAACCAAGCATTCACAAATACAACAGAAATAGGTACCGGCACTACAATCTTGACTATATGCTACTTGTGGGGAGCAGAATCCTTCAAATGAGAAGGAAAATAAAGACATGAAAGACGATACAGTAGCCTTTTCATAAGCTTATATTTAGTAACGTTTACTTTGTTTAATAAATTACCACAAGTATAAGAAATTACCTTTGCTCTCTCTCTCTCTCTCTCTCTCTATATATATATATATATATAATCCATGCTCAAATCTCTACCAAGGTTATCCATATATTTATAGTCTGTTTGGCAGGCACCTATAATCATTTCATTTAAATTCCAAATGCATATGTAAGCCATGAGATGATACATCATAATGAATTCATTTAAATTTATACTGATTTGTTAAATAAAATTAGAAATTAAGTCATCATAGGTTTTCTGCAAAATGAAATGACTGATGTTATCAAGCATAAATCACCACAAATCTGAATGAAATCATTATGATCCATCTTTGTTTTCTTCATTTTGCTTTGAAAAACTCAAATGAAATGATTTCATTACAGGTGGCTGCTAAACGCAGCCTAAAGATTTTCAAACATCTTTGTTTGATGCCACATGGCACCTCATGAATGGTGGTTCTAACCCAGCTATGAATATTGAAGCCGGGCTGAAACCACCCTACCAAGACGCTTCCTCTCTGCCCGTACCACCACTGCTTGTGTACAGGACAGATTTGTGTCTACTATATGTGAGGGAGATTTGTATCTGCTCCCCCTAAAAACCGCTAACAGGACACATCAGTGTCGAAAAGTGATTTACAGTTTTTTTTTTTTTGGTGGTGTGTGGGGGGGGGGGGTGCGGGGGGCATATCACTTTTCAGTAGGGGTGTCAATGAGCCGAGCTTTACCCAGCTTAGCTCGGGCTCATCACATGAAGGCCAGGCTCAGGCTCGGTTCAGCTCACCAGAAAAAGAAAGAAAAGAAAACCTAATATTTTAATGGTTCATTAGTCTAATGCGTTTATTTATACTTTATTATTGTTAATATATATAATTTTATTATAAAATTATTAATTAAACCAAGGTTTAAACAAGCTGAGCTTAATAAACGAGCTTTAACCAAAGCTCAGCTCGCTTCACCAAGCTTAAAACAAGGCTCAAGCTCAGCTCTGAACAAGCTGAGCTCCGAGCTGAGCCGAGCTAGCTTGGCTCTTTGACAACCCTACTTTTCAACATTGATGTGTCCTCTTTGTCAAGGGGAGCGGACCCTATCCTTTTTGTCAGTGGAGGTATCATCTCACTCTTTATTAGCAGAGTTATTGGTTTTAGAATGAAATTAACCACCAAAGAAGAACTAGATAACCACAGAGAAAGTTCTTCTATATCCCCAATACCATATGCTTGTTTTTGTCAACTGAAATGAAATTTGCAAACCTAAAATCAAAGGTCTTCTAGTGAGGTGAATTTGGCATGTCTAGCTAAGAAAGGATGGAAAATCTTACTATAAAAATGTAATTATTTGGGTTGAAGTCATACAAAATAGGGTTCAAGTAAGGAATGATCCTACCAGAGTTTCTATCAAAGTTAGAACTAATCATATGTTTTAGAGGTAGAGGCCTCAAAGTAGGGAAGCAATATGAAGTATTTAACAAAGTAAAAACGGCTTTCGCCTGTGGAGGCTTTGAGAGTCATACCTTATTATCAGCTATTGATGATTCTTGCATATTGGTTAAGCAGCACAGACACTGACACAGGTTCGATATGGATAAAGTGATATGACAATTCTTGAAAACTAGGATATGATACGGCAATTAATTAATATTTTATGTATATTTTATTTTAAAAAATAAATAACATGCATCAAAATGTTTGAAAATATATCTAAAACTAATTTAAAAATAATAATACATAACAAAAAGCATATTCATACCCATACAATGATGTTTTGTTTTTGGAATACAAAATAATTAGAGTTCAAAAAAATTACAACAAAAATGAAAAAAAAAAAAAAAACTAAGAGAAAAAAGAACCATGTGCTATGTTTTTTGGCAAACTCATCTTTCTTTTCTTTCTTCATTTTTCCTCTTTTCCTCTTTTTTCCCTCTTCTCTTTTGAGTCATCGGTTTTACAATCTGACACCTCTCCCATTCCCTTTTTATTTATTTTCTTGTTGTATTTACTACAATACATTTTTTGGATATTTCTTCATTAACCACATTCTTCAAGTTATTTTACGAAACTCCTTAAAATGTCGTGTTCTGAACTATCAAGTCAAAAAAAAAAAAAAAAAAATGTTCTCCAACATGCCGCAGACATACATACAGAAGTATCCTCAGAGCATCGGTATTCGCTACGTATTAGACATAAACACGTTGAAGATTTTGGAGTGTCCTTGATTCCTAGAGTTCATCAAAATGATAAGACGGCTACTTCCAATATTCTCCCACTGTCAAGTAGAATATTGATGTTTTGCAGGGCGTACAACAAGGGATGCATCAAGCAAGGTCATCTAAGGCATGGCAGTCCCAATTGGCTTCCCGTCCGTCCTAGTGATACAGTGTTTGGGCTACTCGAGAGAGCCTTCTGATGGCTAAGGAGATGGGAATTCCAAATTAGTGATAGGCAGTTTTACAGGAAAAGTGCTTCCTCCCAAGAGGTCAAAAACTAGCTTCTTCGGCTCAATCATGCATCCATTGAATTCCCTAAAATCAGGAGTTGTGGGGATTAGGATGTCCAATTAATGATTTAAAAGTTAATTTGCTGATACCTGATAGAGAATATCTGATCCAATGCAAATTAGGTAACTGCGACAGCCATTTGGATTCAGAAGACTAAAAAACACAGCAAATATAATCATAGATCTACCCTTGGTGGATCGTGCATATAATAAGAGCTTGTTTGGCAGCCACCTAATGTAATCATTTCATTTGAGTTTCAAATTTATACTGATTTGTTTACTACAATTAGAAATGAAGTCATCTTAGGTTTTTCTATAAAATGAAATGACTTGTGATATCAAACACAAATCGCTCCAAATTTGAATGAGTTCATTACGAACCATCCTGTTGTGTCTACAAAAGACTTGGAAAACTCAAATGAAATTATTTCATTACGGGTGGGTGCCAAACGCAGCCCAAAGAATTGAACGACATCCATTAATCTAGCCACTTAGAGGGATGATGTGGTAGATTAGAGACTCTCTTACACCCAAATTTGTCTATCTCCCCATGTCCTCACACCACAGGCTGACACGTGATTTTTTTATATATTTTATTTGGTGCATTTTTTCATCATAGGTGTTAATTCATCGGAAACTGTGATATACAACATGATGGGATGGATTGCAACCACTCATCCTCAATGCAACAGATAATTATAACAAAGAAATTAATTAGAACACACAAGATATTTTACCAACTAAAAACTTTGGTTTATGTCCACAGCTTTGTTCGTCCTTCACTATAAACCATAGAAATATAAGTGGTAATAGAATAAATTCTTTCATATTTCTCAGTCCAGTCCACATCTCCATTGCCACTAAATTGACAGCTGAAAAGTATTCCATGTGTGAGTCACATCACCCTCTCACATGGTAAATTTAAGCCCACTTATATTATCTTGGAATGGTGTCCGATCTTAGTCCAGTCTTTATGAAGGCACGGTGATTGGATAAGATATAGGGCTTCAAAGTAACTTTACATAGAGCAGTGGATTCAAATTAGTTTGAGCATGGTCCTCAAATCAACTTCACTGCCAATCCCCTGTGCTCAGGTGGCTAAGGCATCGCCCTTCCACGAGGAAAGCCAGGGGTTGAATCCGTATATGTGTAGCATCCGAGTCAGTCTGATATCAAGTGCGACACCCCCCTGATGGGACACTCAGGAGGGGTAATCAAAAACCTCCAAAAAAGTGAATTGATTCTGCCCCCCGGAGTGTCCAATCAGAGGGTGTGGCGTATACGATTTCACCCCGTACGAGTCACTTGTCTCCTCCCGTTGAAGTGTGGTTCTCACCAAGTGTGGCATTCAATTGAGCCCAAGTGGCCATTCGAGAAGTCAACAACTTCACTCATGTTGGTAAACTCTCCAAAAAAATAAAAAATAACAGAAAAACACTCAACTCCACACATGGTGGGTGAAATCTATTTTAGAGTCTTCACGTGATTGCCTGTGCAGCTTAGTACATTGATCCGCACACCACGTTCTCATCTGCCTCCTTTGTCTTCGTCTTCGCATGTTTCCTTGCCAAAGTCCAACGCTACGGACAACAATTATAGCCTGTTTGGCACCACCTATAATGTAATCGTTTTATTTGAGTTTCTCAAGGCATTTGTAGCCATTTTATGATGATTTCCTAATGAACTCATTCAAATTTAGAGTGATTTGTTAACTACAATTAGAAATGAAGTCATTTTAGGTTTTTTTTTATAAAATGAGATGACTTGGGTTATCAAGCACAAATCCCTGCAAATCTGAATGAGTTCATCATAGACCATCCCGTTGTGGGTACAAAAGCCTTTGAAAAACTCAAATGAAATGATTTCATTACAAGTGGCTGCCAAACACAGCCTTAATGTTTTATTACAATGCAGATCTCCTACAGCAAAAAAGCTTGCGACCACCCTCAAGCGCTAGGTGTTGAATGACAAGTGGTAGAAAAAGCGAACCACCACATCTTGCACCTCAGTATTGGTTTTTTTTTTTTTTTTTTTTATAGCTTTTTCTGCCATATGTCACCCAGCGTCTGACTTGAGGCTCGCAGCAAGTTTTTTGCTGTGAAAAATCCGCTTTGGTTTTATTATGGTTAGTACAAAGAAGTCTGGTAGCACTGAGACTATTGTTAAGTGAGTTGGTTACTTCGACTCAAGACAAAGTCCACTGAGCTGGTGTTCTCATTTACTAGGGGTGTTAACAAACCAAGTCGAGGTGAGCTTTTCCGAGTCTTAATCAGTAACACACAAGGATTAGGCTAGAGCATGAGGTACTGAGCTCGGGTTTGACTCGTTAAGATGGTGACAAGTTCAGCTCAGATAGGTTCGTCAAACTCAAATTTACCATTTCAGGCCTAATTCTTTGACCTTAACGGCTCATGAGCCGGACCTACTCTTAAAGTCTATAGATGTAGCTGGTTAAAACAGGCCCAACATAGCGGATAAGTTGGACCCATTGTGAAATTTTAGCAACCTAAAAATGATTTTAATAGGATAGTCAAGCCATTAAAAACCATGATAAAAATCTTGTTGACTCTTTTTAATAAGTCTAATATATATAAAAGACAAACAAATCAAGCTTTTAGCAAGATGAGCCAAGTACAGCTCAACTCAAGTTCACTTAGGTAAATGAGCTCAATTGAAACCTCAGCTTAGCTTTGCAAACTTCAAACAAAGCTCATGCTCACCTCATGACAAGACAATGTAATACCCCTAGCTGTGTCCATAAAAGCCTTAAGTTTGCTAGAAAGTGAGAAGAACACGATACAAGTAACCTTCTTTAACCACCCTCAAACTTTTCATTCTTGATTTCTTTAATTGAAACTGGGGTTGCCAATCAACACAGCATACATAACAATGCTCAAAACTAATAAGGGACATCATTCAAAGCTATCAGATTTGATCGAGGGTCATGCATGGTTTCATCCGGGGGAGGGGGGGATGCATAGAAATGTAATTATCCTTTATTGCCAACGGAGAGTGGCTAAAGTTCGAATGACAGCAGGGCCAATACATCAGTGCGAAAAAGTGAAAAAAAATCCCCCAAAAAGTGTATTTCACTTTTTTTTGCACTGATGTGTCAGTCCTAATGTTATTCCAACTTTAGCCACTCTCTAAGTTGTCTTACCAAATCAGGCCTCTCCTTTATTACTTCTTTTTCACAAAAGTAAATGGCCTTGGCAGGTTTACTATTATTCTTGCGAATTTTAAAGGTTAAAAAATATTTATGTCAAAATGAATAAAGATCAATCAAGTGGTAAAAGTTAGGAGTGTCAACGAGCTGAGCTTTATTCTACTTGGCTTAGGCTGGCCATCACATGAAACCCAAGCTCAGGCTCCCAATGAGATTGAGTGGCCAAGCTCATCAGGTTCGGCTCAGCTTGGCTCACGGAAAAGAAAACCATGTTCAATAGCTTAATGGCTCATTAGCTCAATTTATCTTATTTGAAAATTACTATTGTCAAAATATATAGATAAATTCTTAACGAGGTCTTCTGCTCAGGCTCATTTAGGAAACAAGCTTAAATCAAAGCTTGGGCCTGACACATAACGAGCCGCTCATTAACGGCCCTAGTTAAAGTTGCATTTTGGCCAATGCAATCTCTTAAATGGGAGCGATTTGGTAATAGGTCTTGACCCTTCGAAAATTAAATATAGGACATTGACATTTAAGAAATCTCAAAGAGTGCTTAATCCAATGTTCCCGATATATTAGAGGAGCAAAATATTGTGAGTAGTTTAAAGTCTAACTTGCATTGCTTGGTCAATATCTGCCAAAGAAGGCAATGCTGACACAACCAATCATTTTCGGGCTCGGATTATGTGAAAACAAATCTTGTGACAACTGTGCAAACGGCACCAGAGGGGCTGACACATCAGTACAGAAAAGTGATTTACACTTTTTGGGGGATACTTATCACTTTTCAGTACTGATGTGTCCGCACCCTGGTGCCGTTTGCATAGTTCTCACAAGACTCCTTTTCACCTAATTTTTTCTCATCATTTTCTCAAATAAAATAATACTGCTAAGGAAGAAAATGTTCTGTGATGACAAAGTGTTTAGTGTTTATGGTGAATTATAAGCTGACACATATTGTGTTTGGGGTTCAAAAAAGTGTTCTAGTGTAAAAAGAGAGACCAAATTCTAAAGCACATAATGTGTCAATCAATGGTATGCCTACATGTCTGTGTCAACACAGACAATCATTCTCCTACTACTAAAATGTAATAAGCTACCTGTATATGTGATGATAAATAAATTTTCAAGGAACCAATTTGGTTTCAGAGTACATAACTAATAACTTCTATTACCTATTAACTCATAATTACTTCAAGAAGCTCAATGTATAAGTTATTAGCAGACTGGTATGTGTAATTATGTTCTATATAAATTTGGTTGGAATTATGTATAATATATGACTTTAGAGTAAATATACCCAGTTTTATTTTAAGATTCAATATATTAATATTTTAGTAAGTTGACCTAATTAATAGAGAGAAAAAAATGCAGGAGAAAAGCTAAAAATAATAAAATAAAAGAAGGGATTGGTTCTTATCTCCCCTATTTGTTTGCAGAAGTTTCAAGGAAAATTAAGACACGCATTAGCAAGCCCAACACATTACATAATGCAAAGAAGTCAATTTTTTTATAAAAAAATTATACTTGTATGGCCACACCATTCTCCTTTCACAAGGTTGAACTAAGGGAGGTCATGTAGGGAAGAAGTCTAGAATCTAGACAACCTATTGGCCCTCCCCCAGCCCCCACAACCAATAACAAAAAAAAAAAAAGCAAAGAGAGATTACTTTTTTTTAAGGTAACAAATGTTTTTCTCCCAATTTGTCTACTCCCTCATGTTCCCAAACACAAAGGATGTGATGTGGTGTTTTTTCTGAAAGAGGAATAATGTTCTGTCCGGTATGTACCATTTGCTCCCTCAGAGAGGTGGGGCCCCATTCACTTTTGCATGGCGTCCACACCACCTGTGAGAGGGGAAGTGCATCATGGACAGAACATTATTTCGGTTTTTGAAAACCATTTTTAAGGTTTTAACCCTACACAGCCTTCGTATCTGGGAACATGGGAACATGGGGGAGTAGACGAATTGAGAGTAGAACATTTGGTCCCTTTTTTGAAATCATTGTGTTGGAAAAAAAAAAAAAAAAGCCATCTATTTATTCAGTCAAATAAACGTAATCTTGACATAATCAGACCCCATTCCATGTAATATGATGTCTACATAATCCATCTAATGAAACCCTAAAATCTCTGTCAAATAATTCAAAAAAATAAAATAAAAAAATAAAACAAAACAATGAAGAAACATGGCTTGTGTACATAAACACCTTAAATAATCAATGGAATCTGTCGCTACTTTTTTTCTTTTTGTTTTTTCTTTGGTAATGAAATCTGCTGGTATCTCATCATCCATCCTCGTGTGGTGATTATCCAGTTCCACCCTTGCGTGGTTTCTATTACCTTTGCCAAGACCTTATCTTCTCTCGCCTTTAACTCAAGCACACATACCCAATTAAGTTAATTGTAGTGGGCCATGTTCCAACCCAACATTATGTGGCCTGTCTCAACAATGATAATGAAGTGGGACCCAATGTGTCCGGAAGCTTACGTGTCAAAAAATAATAGTTTGAGCATAATGACTTAGCCGGCAGCCCCAATGCATCATCCACCATTTGCTTATCCCACCTATCTTTCATGACTTGATTCAACCTTCCAATGAATCCATTCCTTAGCCCCTCGCAATAATTCAAGAAGTGGGCCACGGCCACGCTGTCCTTATCATTCCAACAAATACTGGTGGGATCAGATTCCGGCAGCCTATGGCTGCCGGAATCCGATGATGGGGTGAACCCTGCAGAAATGATAATGTACTCGACCATGCCATCTAGAAGGGACGTGGGTGCACTCTCCTCTCCATCCCAAAGCCATATACGAGCCATACCTCGTTGCACTGCCGACGCCATAGCCTGCTTCACGTTGGCCTCCATCATCACCGAGGGGCTAATGTGGAGAACAAACTCATATTTGTTGGTGGGGTTCACAACCACCGCGTGGGTCAGATTCCGACCGGCGAGCCTCAGGGTGACACGGTCAACTTGCTTCTTGGGGTAGCTGGCGTTGGGATAGAGAATCTTTTCTGCGAATAGGCTTGTGTTGAGGACTGTAGCGGCTGCCTTGTCGTTTGAGACAAACAAGAGTTCGAATCGAAGGCCCGCCGGAGTATTACCGGCGTCGTTGATGACGGTGACCTCGAAACCTTTGGAGGCTTCGTAATTGGCCCATAGGGAGATGGTTGCAATTAGGATGACTGAAATTATACGAAGTATGATCTGAGAAGTTGACGACATGACAGTGAAATCATCATTGCCGGTGGTGATGGTGGTGGCAGCGGTGGCGGTGGTGGTCGGGGTGAAGGGTTGGAGAAAATGGTTCTTCTCCATACCAGAAGATGGAATACACAGAGAACTCTCAGAAGTGGTTGAGGGGATGAAGTCCCCCCATTTCGTTCCTAGAAATATAAAAGTGAGCGAGAAAAACTGGGAAGATAGTGCCCCCCCTTCCCCCTCACAAGGGAGGGTGTGGGTCCCACACAAAAGCACATGGGGCCCACAACCCCGTGAGGGGGCGCACTGTCCTCCCAGTGCAGAGGATCTGCCACCAAGAAAATCCTTTGCACCCAATTTGTCTGTCCTCTTGTGTACCACACACAAAAGATGAGGTGTATAGGATTAAAACCATGGATCAAAATCTCCATCCCGATCCGGGTTTGGATTGGCCAGAACGAGATTAGCCCCCTTAAAAAAATTCTGAAAAAATTTTGAAGTCAAAATAATCTAAAAATAATCAAAATATTGAATAGGATAATAGATAATTAACAAAAAAATATATAATTGAAGTGAGATGTCAAATTTCAATATGTCAATATGTCAAATATAAATATGATAAATCTAATCAATACTTAACATTAACTAGAGAATGTGAGAATATCACCGTCGCCACCATGAATGATGCAGAGAATCAAGTGGAGGATTTGTGTCATAGGCATGGGATGCAGATCGGGAGTCTTGACTTCGGGACTGATCATACTAATACTATTGTTGATGTTGCTCAACCTCATATGCTTCCCTTTGTTGTAGACTCAAACCCTGATAGTGATCAAAATTGAAAGCAAATATAAAATCACTAATTGCATTCATTTCTTGGTGAGACGCTTTATGTATAAATGGTGAAATCTGTTGGAATGTAAATGGAGGTCGAATGAACTGATAATAAGGTATGGACTGGGACATGGGGTACAATTTAGACTGAGTATAACTATGATTATATGTATTAGTGTCACGTGAAGTGCTCCCATGCTCACATTGACATCACTGGCACTCCTGTATGTGGCTATGAGGTTGATGCATCATTCTCATAAAATCTAAACACTGGCATTATAATAGAAGAAGATGATGCCTCATTTGTCAACATTTGTTATCTCTAATCAAACGATCTAAAGTAATGGTCGTCAAATATTCCTTATCCGGAGGTAGAGTAGTATCCATGACCAAGATCATACCTTTATATTTTGTCTGTCCATCATAATGTTGGATATATAAGATTAAAACCGTAAAATTAGTAAAACCAATTTTTAAATAAATAAATAAATACCCATAAAAATGGGGTGTATAAGGTTAAAACCATAAAAAAATGTTCAAACTAAAATTTCTCTCTATTTAAAAGAGGCACAAAATTCAAAAAGCCATCAAGTGTCAATCTATGGTGTTGGGACATGGGGGGACACAAATTTGGATGTAGTAGAACGATGCTCAATCTAGATCAAATATTATCTTTTTTTTCTTTTCTTTTCTTTATTTCTTTTTTCCCCATTGATATTCTCTTGCAAAAGCGAGAGGGGAGTGTCTTGCATCAAGGAGGATGCAACATGTGGCAAGAAATAGTTGAAAATTTTTAAATAATATTTTTTTCCCAATGTGTTAATCCTCATTGATGCAAAATGCTCCTTTGTTGTTTTTGCAAGGGAGGATCCACTTTTTTTATTTGTAAGGTTACTTAAGAACAAGGTTTGCCAACTCTGATTTTTTACTCGACTCAGATAAGTCAGGAGATAAATTGAATCTGGAGTCATTAAAGTCAACTCGGGGAGTCATGACACTTGTTTTTCAAATACAATAATTTAAAAAAAAAAAACTACATATAGTATTTTGACTCAATTATTGTCAGTTTTCTTGATAAATATAAATATTTTTCACATCATAACTAGAGAATCCAAAACTTAGTTGTACAAATTATTAATACTCTCATACCATAGCAAGGTAGACATAACCTCTCAGGATTTCGTACGAACGAGGCATGAATGAAAAAGGTGTTGACAATGTCAAGGACGGACAAATCAGAACTCAAAAGTAAAAAAGCCCCCACAAAGTGTAAAACACTTTTCCGTTGCTGATGTGTCCACCTTTGACGCCATCCGCACCTTGTCCATTCTGACTTGTTTGTACCTAATCCCAACCGAGAATAACTAATTATAAACACTAAAGTCCAAACTAATGCAAAAGTACTAGTAATAGTATTAATATATTGAAAAACCAAAGTACATCTATCCAACATAAGCATAAAAGCAAAATACAACCCAATATGCAATGCCAAGGTTTATATGGTAAAAGTTCAAGTTTAAACTTGAAGTCTAATCTTCTTACCAAATTCTTCACTTTTTCAAGTTCTTTACTCTTTCCTTTTTTTAGGGTTTTAAATGTCTTTAAGAACCCATTTGTTGGAAACCCCAAGCCCACAAATAAAAATAAATAAAAATTAGAGTTTATTTTTGTGTTCCAACTTGGCTTTGGATCATTTTAAGGTTCACAAGACTCGAATGAGTCACATGAATCAGTCCAGGTCAAATGAGTCTACCGAATTAACAACTTGACTCAATAAGTCTGGTATAGTTTGGACTCAATAACATGACTCACTCGTGAGGTTCAAAGATAGAGTCAACTTAGGGAGACATCAAAGATAGACTCAATAAGTCTTATGCACCGGGTGCAAAGTGCACCGTCTCATAGAGGGATAGGCCCCATGGAAAAAGTGTATAAGCCCCACCCCCTTGTGAGACAGTGCAAAGGATATTTGTCCGGTTACTCAACCCATATAGACAGCAGCTTAATAGAAGCTTCATATAAGACCCGCACGATTGGCGAGAGATGCAGCCAACATCACATGCTGCCTAGGATTTGGCCCTGTCCTTTCTCCAAGAGGGTCACACTGCAGCAAGCCACATGAAACTAATGCACATTAACATTACCAAAAAAGACCAAAAAATAAAAAAATTATAGGGACCCACAGCTCCTAAGGAGGTCACCAACGGTCACCAACATTTTTGTTTGTATCAGATTGAGCCAAATTATCATGATGATTAAGGTTAATCTTAGGGTACTTGTAAAGAAACCGAGACATAGGCCATCCTATAGGGCATGAAATTGGTCTTACAAATGGGATTTCCAACTTATAGAGGTGAAGTCGGATGCTAAAGAAATAATTCAACTCTTATCTTCTATGTTTCTATTGTTTTTACAAGTTTTTATAAGGTTATCTGATGTTTATATGTATGTTTGCTTTAAAAAAAAAAAATAATAAAACAGAATAATAAAACTTCTAGATGGGAAGGGAAAAACTCAAAAACCTTTCCAACACAATCCAGAATGGATAACACTGCTTAGAGGAAGAAAAAGATCTGTATCACCCTATTAACACATATTGGTATGTTAAAAGTGTATTTATCCAAAAAAAAACCTTTGATGTCTTTCCCCTTAGAAAGTAGAAACTAAGATATTGACTTGTAAGGTACAATGCACGTGGTGTACCAACATGAGATGGGTCTTCAATAAAATGTGTCATTCATTTCCATATGCGCCAAAAAGTTATGGCTTGGATTACGTACTAATGAAGTTTGTACTGATGCTTTCAAACAGCTCCAAGGTGCTGGCACATCAGTTCTAAAAAGTGACTTGCACTTTTTTTTGTTCTATATTCTATGTATAAAGAATGATATGCACTATTTTGTAAATGACAAGTAATCTCATACAAATAAAATATTTAAAAATAAAATGAAAATAACCACTTCTTGGACTAGACGAATTGACAATAAAACAGGCCCGAATTGATAAGGCTAGTGTTTGACACTATGTCCTTAAAATAGATTTCATCCCTCGCACTGGTGCTTACAAACTCTTCGGACGCTTGCCTCCCAAGATACAATGATCTATGCACACAAAAGAAGCACTGCAATCTGTATGCTTAGTAAATCAAACTTGTGTTGTACTCTCTCTCTTAGAACACAAACACGATATCATGCTCTCTCTATATACCTAATACAAACATCCTCTATGATGCCTAAAGAAATACAACAAATTTTGAATTTAGAATTAAATAAGAACAATGAAAGAGGGACGATTTATTTATAGACTTGTTCTTGTCTGTTTAAAACAAGCATAGGGACACAATTTTTAGTGTTTGAACAAACACAAAAACAAAGTAATGCATTTCTGTAACCACCTTCATGTCTGTATAAAGAGACATGTGCTAAAAGGGGAGATTTGATTACCACATTTATGACTATTCGATTCAAATAGTCATGAGTGGTAAAACTATAAAACCGCACAAGTAAACATATCATTTCACTAATTTTACCAGTGTTCAAGTAGGCACCTTTAGAGACAATTTTTCATTCACCCATTAACGTTTTTGAACATCCAACTATATGGTGTTGTTCTCCTCATTGAGGTGAACACAAACCCATGTGGACCCACCTCAAAAGACATGTGGGTCCCACTTTTATTTTGGCTCAAACATGCCCACTTAGTTAGATTTGAAATCTGGGCACAGTAAAATCTGGATACTTTTAAAAAACGTTTCCAACAATCCCCCACATAAATGAAATTGGCTTACTTTAATGTAAATGGAGACACTGAGAGAGTACTTTTGGAAAGTTACTGTATAATGAGAGGTAATTTGTGGCTTTGAACCTTCTTTTGTAAAAGACTATCGGATTTACTAGCTAACCAGTAAACGCGATGTCTTGAAC
>JAOXJP010103608.1:0-14315 GCA_025762735.1 Platanus orientalis | reverse complement strand
TCAGAAATCTACCAAATTGATATATTATGTGCAAAATGAGATGTATTATAACATATAAAAAATTAGATCAAACAATCCTCATTTCATGTAAATTTTTTATTTTTCTTTCAGAAATTTTTTTTCCATGAATATGTAGATCTATCGTAAATGTATAACATATAAAAAATTTACAAACAATAGAGAAAAAATAGAGAGATTATCAAAGCTTTTATCGAAATTTGGGATTTCGAGTTCGATCTTTCGATCCAGCTCAAATCTCCCTTTTCAAACGAAATAGACTCAAATGGAGTCTTAGATTTAGTCTCTAGAAGTTAAATGAAGTAGGAAATTGCAAAAAAATAAATAAAAAATTTAGAGGTTTTTAATAATTTGCGATACGGGGGTGGTTGTATGCGAGACGTGGCACACGATACTCCCTATATTGCATGTCTAAAGCCTATTTAAACCAAAATATGTCAGTTTTCCCTTGTTATCATGAGATGAAGACGTATCACTTGATACGGCTTGCAATAAATTGTCTAAACCTCGATATTTCGTAGTATGTGCTATTATCATCTTGCACCTCTGTTGTACCAGCACATATTAAGCTAGATTTTGAACTATGGGGGTGGGAGGGGGCCATGCCTCCCCCCCGTCTCCAAAATTTTGAAAAAGCCCTAAGCCCCCAACCTATAAAAAGGGAAAGGATCTGCAGCACCCAAAACAGTTAGTTCTTCCATGTCCCACACTACAGGTTGACACACGATGGATTTTTAAATTTGGTGCCTGTTTTAAATAGGGAGCAAATGTTCATTTGAACAATTTTTTTAAGGTTTAACCCTATAAGCCCCATTTTTATAGGTACATATATTTTTCATTTGGAAACTGTTTTTGCATTTTTAATCCTATACATGTCACCTTTTGTGTGTGGGGACACAGAGGAACTTACTGTTTTGGGTGCAGATCCTTTCCTAGAAAAAAAAAAAAAAAAACACTATTAGGGAAAGGGAGAAAATGTTTTGTCCAGGATTTTATGTCCTACCATGTCCTCTATCACAAGATGACATGTGATGGTTTTTTGAATTTGGTGCCTCTTTTAAATGAAGAGAAAATGTTCATTGGAAAACTGTTTTTTACCATTTTAATCCTATACTCCTCATTCCTATGGGAACATTATTATTTTTCTATTTGAAAACTGTTTTTACAGTTTTAACCCTATGCACCCAACCTTTGTGCATAAGACACGGTAAGGCATACAAAATCCTAGATAGAACATCCGTCCCCTTAGGAAAACCAATATATGTTGGGTTGAAAGATCTTTTATTCTAAAAAAATTTGTACTCTCCGATTTTGAACAAAATATTATTGATTAAAAGTAATAATAGCAATAATATCCATATCACAATATAAAAGATATCATAATCATGAATGCATATAGATTAATCAGTCATTTTACCCAAAAGCAAAAGATTCAATCCTACAAAATTGGATATATGTACGTAAGTACATGCATACCCGTCCATGGTATTTTCATTTCTACAAAAGAGCCCCTCGCATTGCATAGATCGGCTTGCCATTATTCGAGTATGGACTCGATTTTGATTTTTGATTTTTATTATTATTATTATTATTATTTTGTTCACAAGCTTAGCTTGAAACTCAAGGCAAGTTTTTTGGGCTAAACGAGTACAAGGTGAATTATAATGAGCTTGGTTCAATATAAACTTGAACTATTTAGATAATTGTATTTAATTTAATTAAAAATAATAATTTAGTAAACTTGAATACCAAGTTTCTTTTTAATTTTAATATTAATGATTTTAGATTATGGTATCTATGTGGTTACAAATTTGACTTCTGTAACTTTATATTACACGTTGGGCTGAAGTGAGCAAAGTTGAGTTGAGCCTAAGCCTAAATCTATTCCTAGCCCTTGCAAATTCTTAATAAGCCAAGTTTAACTCTGGTTCATCTATCATAAGCTAAAATCATAAGCTGAGCTTAGATTATCTTGACTTGTTTACATAACTAGTAAGACCTACTATTGGGGTGGAGGGGGTCCATTTTCTATTTGGTTTCAGCTACAATATTTAAATTCATTGACTCATAAACAAAGATGGAGCCCACCCAAGCCATCGAGTGTGCCAAATGTATAGGTTTAGTTTATATGATACACAATCACACGGCATAAGATTCGTTAAGATATTGGGAATTCCACATTTAGAATTATTGTTGATGAGGTACGTGATGAGTCCAAGAAAGAATAAATGGCTCTTTTAAGATTTATTGAGAAAGATGGTTTTATACAAGAACGCTTTGATCTTGTTCATGTTAAAGATACATTGGCATTGACTCTTAAGATTAATATTGAAATATTTGTCATTCTTTCCCATCATATTCTTAATATTCAAAATATTCATAGACAAAGATATGATGATGAAAGAAATATGTGTGGACACTTTTTGGTATACATTTATTAAGCTATAAAATATTTCATTGTATCTTGAATTGAGTTTATAATATTTTTTGTATTATGATAAATAGTACAATGCATAGTATGTAAAAAATTATTTTTTTTTATCATCATATTCCTGGCTCTGCCATTGTCCCATAGTCAGAACCACATTTATGTTTGGCTATGATATGATCATCTGACCAAGTGTTGTAGAAATCAAATGGAAGATGGTATGCATGTACCCAAAAATCGATTCAGTAGAACTGAAGTCAAATTCTTCATGTTTAATATATGGCTTCAACTTAGACAGATAAGCTAGTAAGATGTTAAAACACCAGGACCTTCATTGAGGCCATGACTACAATCAATAATTTTCTGGAATTTGAACCAAAAGAAACCATTGTTGAGAGATATGATTCAGACTTCTTGTTGAGCCTCCACAATTTCTAGATAACTTTTTTGATCAATCCTTTATTGATTAGCTTATCTGAGAAAAGTTTTCCAGCTAGGCACTTTGACCAACTCCTAAGATCAAAGTTCCAATTATCATCCTTGAGCTCAAATCCTCCATGATCGCACTACAGATGACCCCGGTGTATCAATGGTTTTAGAGTTTTCCTTGGGATTAGCTTCAGGTGCCCAAGTGACATTATTTTCTTCTTCGTACAATGGCTTGCTAAATCCATGAAACAAATGTGGAGAAGAAAAGAGGTAGAAGCTCACTGGTTGAGGGAGAGAGAGAGAAGGAGACAAAGAGAGAGAGCAGCCATGAGAGAGAGAACCTAAAAGTAAAGATAACAACTTCCCAACAGTACTTAAATACCCAAAGGATTCTCTCCCAGTACATTTATCTGCCAACACAAGAGAGAAACACATACCCCTCCAAAATGGGTGATCTTCACTTTTTGGAGTATGTGTTCGCTCTTGCTCCTAAAGATAAATCTGTGGGCAGCGTTCTTGTTGTTCTTATTATAGAAACTGTGCTTAGTGCATTATTGCCTAATATGTTTTGGGGAACAAATGTTTTATCCAAGATTTTGTATGTCTTACCATTTTCCTCAGGCCCATTATGAATAAAGAAAAAAAAACATGTCTTCCATGCAAACATTGGGTGCATAGGGTTAGAACTATAAAATCAGTATTTAAATGAAAAACATAAGTACCCATAAAAATGGATTATATAGGGTTAATGTAACAATCCCAAACCCAGACTCGAGTATCACCTATATGTGTCCCGGATTTGGATCATTATATTAATTTTGATTTGTATTTCATACTCAATAAAGTCAATTGTTCATATCATAGTCTCATAATCCATTACATTCAATTTCATGCAGAAGCATAAAACATTAACTTTTATACATTATCATATATATTCATTCATAACATATAGTAGAATTAATAAAGCATGACCATCTAAGTCCATCAATGGCTGGTCTCAAATATATGCTCTCCCTTATTGTGATGCAAGGGGAGGTCCCATATAACATTACAATTGTTGCAACCTAATGTCTGGTCCCAAAATAATATTTCAATGTTGTAGCCCAATGAAAGGTTCCAAATGGTTCTATTATATTCAAAAGGTTCAATAATTCAAATAGGCCTAAAGAGAGTTCAATGTTTAAAGATTTAATAGTATTTCAAAGTTCAATAGAAAATTGAGACATATCAAATGATATCAATAGTCAACAAAGGGGCTCTTATAACATATGAAAGAAGGTTTCATGGTTCAATAAGTTTCGATTATAATACTTTTATATCTTATATTCAATTGTTCATAATTCGATCATATAAATCACATATGGTCAATACATTAAGTAGTTTTCTAGAATTCAAAGTTCTTATGATCTTTCATATCATGAGATTTTTAATTTGTTCAAAGGAATTAAAATTTCCAATCATTGGTTCATATTTCACAGTCCATATATAGAATCAAAGTTTCAATCATACTTAGTTTAATTCAAATTAATTTTCTCATGCTTAATTTCATTTTAGTATAAGAGAATTTCTTGTCCTTATGGTATTTCAACAAGATTTAATTAGACCAATTATATCATCTTCCTGGTAGCTAGTTTCGTAGGAATTTTTTTCAACTCAAGCTTAGATCTATGTTAATTACATATCTAATATGTGGATTTCTAAGGAAAACTCCATGGATCTATCAATAAAGAAAATCATAAGATCAGAACGTGCATAAATTCATCTTTCATAGCAATTCACATGAGATTTCCATATATAAACATGAATTTATCAAAGGAGTTTATCATACATTGAGGCAATAGTATTAAATTCACATGGGAATCACTTACAATAATATGATCATTAAAAGTAGAGCAAAGCTCTCATGGTTTTCAAATAAAAAACATTCTAGCAATGGAATTCATCATCAATTTACAAAAATATAGAAGAAACAAATAATGAAATGACATTAGTTTACAAAAAGTACTTACAATCTACTTCTTTCTTCCAAAATTTTCAAGTTTCAATAAACTTCACTCTTCAATCTCTATAAATTTTATATAGATTCAATGAGAAAATATTATAGAATATGAATCTAAAGTCCAATTCTCCAAATTCTAATCATATAAGTCTAGATCTAAGCAAAATGGAGCTTATCTTGCTTAGGTGGGCTCTTTCTCTCCCATTTTCTCCAAATTCTTCCTTCTATTTTTTCTCTTGTCTTAGGTGTATTCTAATCCAATTTAAACCATGTAAATCCCTTTTTGTCTTTGTCCATCTATTTTACTTTTCAAAACGATTTATCATGCTATTAGATCAATATCAATCCTAGGTACTACACTTGTCTCTCAAATTCTCCATAGAGATAATTATTGGATTTGACATCATGCAAGAAATGAAAATGGCATTTTTGGGAAAAAATAAAATAGCTTTTCTTATGATCCCAAAGCCTAATTGTCCGGATTTCATTTATAGCCCAAACCTTGAGTAACAATTTTCTAAATCAATGTCCCTATGATATTTCAAGTGAAGAGTTTAAATTGCACCTACCTAAAAAAGAAATCCTCTTAAAATAGTTACTTCACAAAAGTCAATGGTTATTGGGATGAGCTTGTATCATATATTTTTCACCTTTTTGAATTATGACATACTAAAGACTAGTATCATGAATAGGAATGTTTTTGTCAGTTCCTTATGTGTTGCACGCCTGTTAATGATGTGTCTATTTTCTGTTAGAATTGAAAATCCCTTTTGATGTGAGTTCCTTGGGATGCAATAATAAAGGTGGAATCAAGAGCAAACAAGTAAGAAACCACACAATACAAGATTTATGTGGAAAACCTCAAAACTGGGGAAAAACCATGGAGTCACACAGAAACATAATAATGAAGAGTACAAGCTACAAGCTTCACCCTCTCTCACACACTCTAACACTTTATCATAACCCAAAACCCTAAGAAGAAACCTCACCCTCTTCTCTCACAACCTAGAGCAGAAACCGTTCTCACACTTTGAAGCAACCCCTTCAATGAAAAAACCCTTTCTCTCAGATACAACCACTTCTTTCACCCACTCGCAACGCTAGACGAGGTTTAAAATAATATATAAAACAAAAAGATTAAGTTTGATAAGACTCTTGCCAAAATCAATTTTCCTAAACTGAATCCGCACCGTTGGACCAATCTAGAAAACTTTGGATTAGTCTAGATGTGTTCTGTCTTCATTCGGTGAACACCAGACTCAATCTAGACTGGTACAAGTTCGAAATTGATTCAATTAAGATGACTTTAATTTTCTTTCAAAAAGAAATATATGAAAATCAGATTAATAATTATAATTTACAAAAATTACAAGATAAATGCCTTACTTGATTCAATTAGAGCCTTTACTCCTTTTTAGGTATGTTTTTCCTCGATAGTAAGAAATTTGAATACAATCCAAACGATCGTAGACTAAAAACTATTGATTAAAGCTACTGAACTACGCTACAGATGTTAATTTACTTCTACTCCTACTCCTAGATAAGAAATTTGATTGATTGGTTGGATAAGGATCCTTTTTTCATTTGTTCATGTGCCATTTTTATTGCCTTAATCATTTACAATAGTTTCCCTCCACTCTACTAATTTTTCTCATATCGCCTGCTTCTTTAGTTGCCATTAATCATGTCTATGGAAACTTATTTCGGTTTCCTGATCCTGTTGTTGAATGTGAGGGTGAGGCTTCTTATGCCCCTCCTTTCTTGTTCTTCAACTAGTCATCCTCCTACATTTGGATCCACGTTTACAGTCATAATGGTTGAAACATGTGTCAATGATTTATCACGATTTTCACCTTTCATCTTCCCACCTTCATCACTCTATGTGTCACTTTACTATCAGTTGCATTTTCAACTAGTTGGATCCATGTGCCACTGTTACTTTGGTTATTTTCAAAATAGGATAAACAAATTCCCCATGTGCATGTCTAGTTTGAATATTAACTAGACACGTGTTTCTTGCATTAACAAACGGTCAGGGTTTCTCCTTGTTCCTTTAAAACCATTTTTCTTTTTGAAAGACAGCACTTTGCTAGTTTTAAAATTTTCCTTTCTTTTTCACCTTTCAATTCCTTTTCTTCTTCCCATCTTGCTAGTCACAATCGAATCCTTTGTTCCTTCATATGGCTCGTGTAAATAAAACTTCTACCATTGATGTCGATGAGGTAGAAGAAGGTTTTTCATTTTCTCCCTCAAATCACAATGACAATGATCCTTTCATTGTGGCAGCACAAAAAAATCCGATTGACACCACCTGTGACCTAGTCGAGGAAAGCGAAGAAGAATGTATCCTTATCTTGATCCCCTTCATAGCCATTTCTACTCTTGACGATGGTTCTTCCTCCTCTACTTCTAGTCGATTTCCTGAATTTGCACTTGGTCCATCTTTCCTTGCTGAAGCTCATCCCTACCTACTTTCCATGACGATTAAATGACTCATCCTCTATTCCAACGAGACACCATCAATTGGAGCCATTGGTACAAACCAATATCCATCGGTTCTTGGTATGAAACTGATAAAGATTGGCTAATGTGGGTGACAAGAATTCACAAAACCCACAAAACTCGATTGTTAGGAATTTTGTATTGTCAATGTCCATTACAAATCAAGAATGATCACGTAGTTTGGTCATGTAGTAGGAGTTTGAATGTACTCTGTATACTTACATAGGTTCGAGTCTAAAGTCTAGTAAAGCTTCAAGAAGATAGACTTAAAAGTTGGGATGACCACAAGTCAAAGAGACTCAAGCATATGTTAAAAAATGAAAATTTTCAAGAGCAAACTAACTCAAGAAAGCCAACTGTTGGATTCAAATATAACTTGGTAAAGGTTAAGTTGGGTATGATGGATGAATCTTAAAAGAAAAATACACTTAAAAATAAAGTGTTAGACATAGCCCAAACCCAAGCGGCAAAAGCCTAGATTATAGACCAATGGACTTAGAATGGACCTATCAAAATCTTAAACAAGGCCCAAAAAGGTTTGGATAAATGATGGACCAAATTGGCAAAAATAAGTAAACTAAAAAAATATTAAAAAGGAAAAATGATCCACCTTAAAACGGTCATAACTTTTGATCCAAATGTCCACTCAGGATTCGTAAGTACTCAAAAGCCGGGATGACCACAAGCTAAAAAGACTCGAGCATGTGTTGAAGAATGAAAAGTCTCAAGAGTGAACTACCTCAAGAAAGCAAACTGTTGAATTCAAGGTAAATCGGTAAAGGTTGATAAGTTGGGTATAAGGGATGAATCTTAAAGAAACAAAACACTTAAAAATGAAGTATTAGACATAGACCCAAACCCAAGGGACAAAGGACTAGAGTATAGACCTATGAACCTAGAGTAAGGATGACATGTTAATTTTTGGCACTGATCCAAATACTGTCATAGATACTAAACATATTTGTCATCACGTTTTACTATGAAACATATAAGTAATGTGAATATTATCTTAGGTATCAAACTAATAAAGAATGGTAATGAAATCATTCCTACACAACCTCATTACACTGAATCTATTCTTATAAAATTTGATTGTTTTGATTATAGACTTGTATCTACTCCATTTAATCTTAATATAAAATTAATAAAAGAATATGAAAGATGCATAGATCAATTAAAATATACTAGTATAATTGGTAGCTTTATATTTTTTTCATTGTACAAGGCAAGATATCAACTACGCTATTGGTGTATTAAGCTGATATACTCATACCCTTGGTTACTACCAATGGAAAGTGGTAGACAGAATATTTAGATATCTAAATAAAACTATAAAATCATGGGTTATGTTACTAAAAACAACCAAATATATTAAAAGGATACATAGATAGTAGTTGGATATCTAGTTCAGATGATTCAACTAGTAGGTGGATATTCACTATAAATGACATCATGGTATCTTAAGAATCTAATAAATGAACTTGCATAGCTCACTCTATTATAGAAATAGAGTTTGTTGCATTGAAAATTGTGAGAAAAGAGATAGAATAGATACAAAACTTACTTTATGAGATACCATTATGGCCTAAACCAATGCATGCCATATCTTTGCATGCGATATTAAAGCCACAGTACTAAGAATGCATAATGGTATGTATAATGAAAAGTCTAGACATATTTTTCTATGATAATCATATGTGAGACAACTTCTAAAAGATGGAGTAATTACAGTGGAATTTTTTTTATCATAAAAAAATCTACTTGACTCTTTTACCAAGGGTCTTGCAAGGGATATCATCTAGAAGTTGTTCAGGAGGATGGGATTAAAGCCTATTAAATAAGTTCACTATGGTGGGAACCCAACTTGTACTCAAGTTCAACGAAAAAAATAAGCCATAGAAGTCAACAAGATGCACTAAATACAAATATTATAGCATCTGTAATCCATTCACAGCTAATGCATGTATGCATGGATAAGGTAAGGTTTGTATAAATGTTCTTAATAGATCTATATTTATTTATAGAAGTGTAAGTCATGTTGATACACGTCTGATAGACTCACCTATGTAAGTGAGGAAGTGAGGTTGCTTCTTATGAGACTCATGGCTTAGTCTATTAGAGCACTTACTAAAAAAGATGGGAGCACAAGGTCATAAATGTGATGGCTACACTTGAATTCTAGTAAGACATGTTGTGTGCTCAATATATCCGGTTTTGTCAAAAAGGGATCCTTAGTTCAAAACTACTATTACTGAGCACCTCAACAAACTTTGATATATTTGGATAATGTGAACGTTCAATCCAGTGTACACCTTCATATATGCATAATTGTCTTTTGTCTAGAAATATATCCAATTTCATTTACTGTAACATTTTTTAAAACTTTCAAAATAATGGGAGATTATTGGATATTTTTAAAGTTCAGAACATTCCAAAATTATCTAAAACAATCTAGGTTCGAACATCGAATCTCTCATAAAAGAGAATGCATTCTTCTTGAATGATTGAAAACATTTTAAAAAATCTGAGAGGTTTCAAATGATTAATTTTTTTTATCATTCAAACTATGTAAAATGGGAAATTTGTTAACGTTACAGAAATCAGAGATCTATTTATGGGGAACTGTGTAGAAGCATTCAAGGTGTCTACAAACATCCATACATGATTGTTCAATGCAAAAGGATGTCTAGGATGTTAGTAGACGTATCAAAAGGTGTCTCTACAAATTTCATAAGTAAGGGCTTTTCCCAAAACTTAAAACCCACTTTTTTGATCTCTTACTTGTTTCTTCATCTTTCAAGACATTTTTCACTTTGTAAACTTTTTGCAAAACCCTTCACCCTTCTTAGTATCACATTTATGGGTGATAACATCAAGTGTTCAAGGTTTGGTCTTACAGTAATGCAAAACAACAATCATTAGCATAACTTTGGTTGGGCCCCATTTTATCTTAGAGACAAGTTTACTAACTCCTTACAGTCCTTATGCCTTCTCTAAGAACATAGTTAATGGTGAATAATGTTTTAAGGAAAGTGTGATCCATCTCTCAAGTGTTGTTACTCCATTGTTTTGTCAATTCCCTACATTTCATTTTCTTTCTCTAACAAATTTTTTGGGTCTTTAGGTTAGGGCTAAACTATTAGACCTTACTATACCCTTGGACAACCAACTTTGTAATGTCCTATAATGCATTAGAAGGGTAAAAATAAAATTAGGCATCTGTAAGGGTAAATTTATCTTTGAAAATTTTTAGGAATTCATTTGTGGTGTTTGGAATCTAATAGAATGAATTAGAAGTAAGAAAAATAAAGATAAGTTCAAAACTTGTCAAGTCCTAAAGTTCTCCTAAGTGCATTATTGAGAGTAATTTATAGGAAAACTTGTACCAATCTTGAGATAATTTGAGTATAAATCATACATCATTGAAAAACTCTAGGAGTTTACTTTTCAACGCCCCAAACGGTGTGTAATTCAGAGTTTTCTAAAGAAAGTTATTACCATTTTACCGCAGGGTGTTTACACTAAAAAATATAACACACCACTCATGACAGGTCATAAATGAGTCTTGGGCATGACTAGTACTCAGTAGGACAAGGCTAAGCCCTCGAAAAATTTCATAACCGATCACGACTGGATAATCTAGAAAAAAAAAATAAACAAAAATGACATTGCTTCTTTCAATTTGACCCCCAGACATGTGAGATCTCATTTGTGATGAAATATAACTATTCTATGATCTCAGTTGGGTCTATTAGACCACTTAGAACATAAAAAGGGAGAGAGAATTGAGAGATTTATGAGGGAGGAGAAATTATTCCATAATTTGGTAAGTTCAACCCATTATTGAGAGTTTTTACTAGATTAGGTGATTTTCTTCCATGATCTTCTTAGATTCATCCATTTGATGTTAAATCTATACTAATTTTATAGAGGGAGGTGATTTGAAAGATTGAAGTGAAGAAACTTTGACAAGAAACAAGGAATTAGAGAGATTGTATGTAATTTTGCCTATTATGGGTGATGTGATGTGTTTTTCTCTTATGATTTTTAAATTATGTGATGTCGTCCTTAGATCCTTTGAGATAATTGGAAATCCTTGTATTCAAATCATTGAACCATGATAGATCTATGAACATTCTAGCTTTCTTAGTAAGTATTTGTGCTTTCTATGCTCAGTACATCCCTTTTCTTCTTGAAACTTTTAAAAATTATATGGATCCATACTTTAAGCCATTGAATCTTGTTTGATCTTTAGATCTACACCTATTTTGTGAAAGATTATTATTCTTAAACATTTTATGGACTAATTTTTTTTATTAAATACTTTAGATTATGTGGAATTTGAATTTTTTATGCGAATTTTTGAAAATCTGTGTGAAATTGTGAATCCTTCAAGATTTATATTATTAATGATCAAATTGATAATCAATCTTACTTTTCCCTTTGTTTGGAATACTAGAAATGATATTCGGTTGATCTATAGGCTTAGATTCATTGAAAAATCATTTGAATTTTAAAATTTTTGTATTGAACTCATTGGTTCTATTAAGCTCTATGCTCATATGAACTATGTAGACCATTGAATCTTATTACATGTTTTAAATAATTGATTTAACCGAAAATCTTAGTGAATTATTGTGGCTCCAGTTTTATGAACATCGAATCATGTACGAACATCGAATCTAGTTGAATCATATACCTTTGAAATGATTGAATCATGGCATTGCTATAACTATGTTCATTTTATACATTATAGAAGTATTTTGATTATCTAACCTATGTGAACCTTTGAACTTATTGGTGTGAACATTATTAGACTTCGAACCTCTGACCCATTTTGAACCCCATTACAGGGCTAATTGTTACTATTGACTATTTGGACATTGTCACTAGGTTAAGCATGAACATTGACTCTTTGGGCCTACTTATAGCGCCAAGTATGAGAAAGTTCTCCGGACCATGTTATTTAGTTTCACGGGTTTTTGAGACCTACTTCTAGAACTATAAAGAAGATCAGGGCTCTATCCTTAGGGTTACATCAAGAACATTGGCTCTACTCCTGGAGTTTGAAACGAGATATGGATCTTACCCATGGGGTTGACCAGAGCATACAAATACTTTAATTTAAACCTTTTGAACATTCAACATTCGACCTTTCGAACATTGAACTTTAAACACTTTGAATCATTGAACTCCGAATACTGTGGATCATTGAACTTTGAACATTTTGAATCATTGAACATTGGATACTTTGAAACTAACATATGTCATTGAATTCATAGAATTTGATCTTTATATTGAATTACTTGTTTTGACAGCAATTTTTATTCAGTATTTAGCATTGAACTCCGAATTATAAAATTTGAATTCTTTATTCGAATTTAAAACTTTACATTGGACCGTCAACTTTAATTTGATATCTGATTATTATTTAGTTTGCACCAGCATGATTATGTTTATTACTTCAATATTTGTTTAGTTTCGTATTGATTTTGGACTTGCTAGAACTCAGATATATGTTTCTTACATCATATTGTGTGTAGTCAATTTGATTGCTTACAAGTTGAGACTAATCCAGGCGTATTTTTTTTTCAGACTAATTGTGGTTACAGGTCTTCCATTCTAAAGACTTGCTATGGTGTTTCTTAATTTCTTTTCATTCATCTGATGTTATTATTAGATGTTCATTGGTCTATTTTCATTATGGATATTATAAAGGAATTGTATATTTTCCATTGGATTATGTTTGGGTGAAAGGGCACCCTTTGATTAGTTGTTTAGATCATTGATACATTGTACTCTTTAGAGCTTCATAGTAGAATTCTTTCCGCTACACTTACTAGTGATATGACTATATTGGATTATTCCGTTGCAACTATATATATAGATTTGTATGTGCACCTTTGAATATTATATTGCTTCCGCTATCATAGAACTTAGATAATGTAAGATTAGTGGAACCTAATACACTTAAGGAATATGGATATTGAATTGTTGTCCTTGATATTTGCATGAGATTGTAAATTAACAATCTAAATCTAGGACACTTCAAGATCCCATATCCAAGTTTGGGTTTGGGGGGCATTACTTAACCTATTAAGGGATCAATTCAGATGTAGTTCTTAGCAGACTGATCCAAAACATTGAGGTGTTGTTATCGCGTTTCTAGAGGATAGTTAAGGCCTCCCATTTTAATGTGCAAGGGACCATAGCCAAGCTAACCCCATGATACAACCAAGCTTAGATGTAGTCCTATCTCTCAATGAGGTACACTTCCTAGAGAGAGTACTCATGATAAATCCCATATAAATTTATTGCTCTTAATGGTAGGATGGTTCAAAACAAGTAATAAAACTTGTTCAAATTTTATGAAAATTTCAGAAAAGTTTCACCTTATTAATGTGAGCATCATATGTCAAAACGGAGTCAAGGATTGCACCACCAACTCATTGGAGGTTCTCCCACACCTGAGCGCTGTGCTCATATACGAGTGCGTGTGGGTGAGGTGCTATAGTACCGTTACTACACAAGAAACAGCTCTCCAGAAAACACAAGGTAAGGGAGTATGATTACTTATATATAGGATGGAGTTTTCTTCCCAGCCGATGTGGGACTAAAAGCAGAGAAGAAAATTTTGAAACATAAAATGTAACGTTGAAAGTGTAAACCAGGGTATTGTTAAAACCTCAAAATCACTTCGTTTTCAACAGATCTCTTTTTGACATTTGATGGGAATGAGTGCATTGGAAGCCTTCTTGGATGCCCTTTCAAAACAAAATCATTTCAATTATATTCTTGCGCCGTTCTGTGCTTGAGAATTCTTGGTATGATGGACTTAAGTAACCAATCACACAGTGGAGCAACACAAAGAAAGTAACAACAATGCATTTAAACTGCAAGAAGGATCAAACTTACAATACAACAGGCCAGTATTTTTGT
>JAOXJP010103597.1:0-14315 GCA_025762735.1 Platanus orientalis | reverse complement strand
CCCCTTGTGTGGCCATTGAGTGGCTCACAAGGGGGGTGGCGTAGAGGATATCAGCCCTAGGGGGATGTCTCAGGAGATATGAGTTCAACTTATAGTGTCCTTATCACCCCATATTATGGGGTAAGGATCTTGCCTGGCCTGTTAAGACCTGTCTGGCCTAACAGGTTACATGTTACTGAAAAAAGGAGGTTGGTTTTTGCAGTACCTCCTTTTTCCGATGATGTGTCAACCTGTTAGGCCAAACAGGTCCTAGGAGGCCGAATAAGATCCAAACCTCATTTTATGGGGTCTGAAATATCTTCATCTCAAACGGACAGCATGTGACATGATATATGAAAAAATATAGTTAGATAAATATACTTGGTACTATTCTCTGAATTTATTTAATCCTCCTCAATCTTATTTGTATTTTCCGAATTATTCCTTATGAGGCCTTGCCTTTCGTTTTGATTGGGACTGGATTATAGATGTAATGCTGAACTTGCTAGGCAAACATATTTTATCTTCATTCACAATTATGTCTACAATCCAAGCTATATATCCTCTAATTTTATCAAGACTCATGATAAAACATTGTTCATAAATATTCATTTATCTATTCCAATAACGAAGTTTGAAGATTATAATTCATTGGGTCTAAACATTGCGCTTGTTGGCTTCAGTCAGGTATATGTAGACAATGAAATTAGGATTCAGCTTCCACAGGCTAAATAATTCACCATAAAATGTTAGTTTCTTTTCTTTTCTTTTTATGATTTTGTTTTTGTTTTTGTTTTTTGTTTTATTAAATCTAGTATAGATGCCTTTGGGGGGGGGGGGGGAGGGGGGGTGTGCACCCAAGGGTGTACTCATGAGATGTACTTTAGGAATGGCAAGTAACCTTTTAACATTGGGTTGGTCATCACTATATAAGTGAAATATAAAAGATTTAAAAATATTTTGGGTGATGTGACTCTATATACGAGCTATCAACAAGTGATCTATAGGGTTTAAAAGGCTCGTTAAATTTATGAGTTGGGGAGGGTAATAAACACTTCACGTCATCTATGTACTTATCATGGTTACATACTCACTTGCATTCCACTAACTAAAATGCCTTATATAAGTTTTGATTAGCCAAGTTAAATGATGCAAATGCAAAATTGTACCATATGAAATGATGCAATAAAGGATTGAAACTTGGCCAAAGAAAGGTAGTGTAGATCTTTCTCCCAAATTTCTCATGAGTTTTTCCCTGATCCATACTTCTAAAGTCGTCATAGGTAATTTTTGGTTGAAGAGTGATTGACATTCTTTTCTACCACCATGATGAGCTTACGTCCTAATGAAAAGTATTGGACTATTGTTTTACGTTGATAATACATAAGATCCCCTCTCATGATCCAAAATTCTAGGAATCTTCTACAGAAATCCAGAAACATAAAATAGATTATTGAGACCCTTCCCCAGAGCCTACGTTATGTAGGTATGTGTATAACATTAATATATATAGCCTAATCTATAATTCCATTAATTCCATAGATCTAGGGTTCTTTCATATATTTCTAGCTAGAGGGAAAACGTAGGTCACTAGGTTTCATCCCAATAATGTAAGTTGTATGCAATAATGCGTGTAATATTAAATAACTAACTTAAACGTAAGAAATGAGCAATTGACTATCCTAACTTATAGGTTACATTTGGGAACTCCAACCTTGTCTTTAAATTATATTTGAGAGAGGACAGTAGACAACAATAAGCTAAATAATAACGGATCAGAATTTTTGCACGAATTAAAACAAAATAGATAGTTGCATAACTTTTAACAATATACGGAACTAAACAATTACATACAAAGCATATATTGAACTGAAAACATTAAAACACAAAAATATATAGATGGTCTAAACAGAACAATACATGTGCATAAAACTGAACTAAACAAAACTGTTAGGATTATATATTGTCAATCTCATGTCAAAACAGTGAATTATAAAATGTCAAGTTAAGTCCATGACGTTACTCCAAGCTTGGAAGAAATAAGACAAAGATGGACTGAAAACCTACAAGATCAAAGCAAGTACTAAAGATGAAGAACAAAATCAAGATTCAGGTTGAAGACTCAATGCAAAGATGTTGAACCTGAAGAATGACATAAAGAAAGTTAAATGAGTGCTCCTAATATCCACTAACCTCAGAAAATAGTCACACATTGCACCATGCACTAAAGCATTAATATTAAATACAAGAACAAGTATGAGGTGTTAAAAAGGGGTCTAAATGTAAGTGTAGTTCACCCAAAAGGATAATAAAAAAGGTCCAAAACCAAAATGATGCAACAGGACAAAGTGCAAAAAAATTACCGACCTTGATCGATTACAAGATCTGTGGTCGATCACGGCTGATTGATCACAAGTTTGTTTTCAAGCAAAAAATAAATTCCCCGAGAGTTGTGATCTCAGGGCTTGATTGATCACCCTTCCCTGATTGATCACAGAAAAAGTGTGATCGATCACAGTCGCGGGTTTGACAAAAATTGACTTCTATTTTTTAGATTTCAATCCAACTTTTCTCAGGACTTGTCCATTTGGAAGAGCTCTAATATTATGGACTAAGATTAGTTTAAGCTCTATAAAAGGGTGATAATACCCTAGGTTTTAAAGAGAAGAAGAGAGAATGACAAACAAAAAAGAGGAAATCTTGTCTGAGAAAACGGCTAGTCTGAAAGACGAGAAGTTTGTGTGCTAGTTGCTAATTTGATCTTGTGCCATTGAAAATACTTGAGTGAATCATCTCTTTGGTCATACTACTTCATATATCAAAAGAAGAGAGTATTATTAATTGTTCGTTGCAAGGAAACCAGTGATTCAAAAGGCTCAAGAGCATATTCTCTAGTGCATTTCAACTGTGGAAGAAAAGGTACATCAACTCGCAAAAAGGGGCATCCACATTTAGTACACATTGATATATCAGCCTATATGAGGTAATTTGTGTTTGTTCTATTTATTTCATTGATTGTATCCCTTCCGCCGAAGACACTGAAAGAAGTATTGAACTCTTCAGAGACAGAGTGTAGTTTTAGCTTGCGTAGCAAGTAGAAAGGATTTTATGTGAATTTTACCTAGATTGTTTATATTTCAATCTAAATAAAATTACGGAAAGCTCTGTAATTGAGCTTTAGGAGTGGATGTATGCCTTAGTGTCGAACCACTATAAACCTCTATGTTGTTGTTGTGTACATTTGCTCTCCATTGTGTTCATGTAATTGATACACTTGTGTTTGCTCTGAGTATTAGCAAATTAATATTCAATTGATCTAATTGATAATTGTGACTTGAATCAATCTAGTAATAAAATAACTAACAAGAATTATTAAATAAATCAAAGCAAATCCAGTTAAGTTAAAAAGAGTACGACATATCCTATTCACCCCCCTCTAGGATAGAATTTCACTTGGAGGCATTTACAGGTATTAGAGGGTTTAGGACCACTCCCAATTATGGCAGGATTGGTCGTGAATAATGCAACCAAATTTTGGTGCCAAGACTGGTCCCAACTATGGTTAGACCAATCATGAATAGTGTAAGAAGTACCAGGACCGGTCCTAGCTTTCCAAGACAGGTACTAGGTGGAAAATTTGAATTTCTTGAATTTTAAAGCCTATAACTACTAGTTGTTTTTATCGTTATGTACTAGCTATTGGGAGATAACTTGCACACCTCTCAAACCTCTATAAAAAGGCTTTTTGAGCCCCAAGAAGATGGAGGGAACTCACACACATGAGCATATAGTAAAATCCTTGTGTCACGCCCTAAAACCTATACCTGTATGGCTACGGATTTTGGTGCATGACATTAATCCATTCACATCAATACCATTTAATTTTGCTTATAATTTTTTTTCGCGTCTTTCCTTTCATACATACACAACAGAACCTCATAATCAAATCATAACCATTCCATTAAATTTAAAATCCATAAACCATATTCTATAAATAAAATCCATTGTCTGACATAACCCAAATAATAACAAACCATCTCTATAAAATTGAAACTTTAAACTAACCTATAAAATATCTTCAAATAAAACTAAAATAACTGAACTGAACTGAATCAAAATAGGTCTTTAAACAAATACTAAAATAAAATAACATAATGTTTGAAAATAACTAAATCAAATCTTCATTTTCGCTCTTCTTCTCGGAATCCAGGCTACTCATCTACCCTATCAGCCTCATCATCTGAAAACAACGGTGTCAACTCTATAAATGTGACTGTCTTTGCAAATAAACAGGAACACTACTTAACATGCTGAAACAATTGGGTCAGTGAACATGGATAATTTTATAATCAAAACAAAGCAAAGAATGCTTTCAAAACAATTTCTTTACATATAAAAATAATGCTTCTAATCTAAGACAGAACAAATAGTAGAACAAAATAGAAATCAAGATGCATAATCTGAACAAAAACATAATCAGAACTAAAATACTGAGCTGGATAAATATTTGAAATTGAACTAAACAGAATGAATTACTGAAACATATATACATATGTGAGACCTATTGAAACAAATACTTGAATCCTCCACACGTGCTGTGAGCTATATAATAGAAAACTAAATCATATACTAGAAATCCCCCAGATGTCCTATGAGATAGATAATAGCAACAGAATAGAACAAAACACATCTACAATCCGATGGGAGGATACCACTATCTCACTCCTAGTGGCAAATATTAAACAGACATCGTCAATTAATGTGACCCGACAAAGAGGGTACCTGATCGCATCTATTTAAACCCGATGAAGGGCTCCATCAAAATTTCCTCTTTGATGGAAAAGGGGTCACATGTCATAGCTAAAGCTATTTTTTCATCAAAACATATACATATACTAGAAAATCTCAAAACATAACAAAATAACAATCTTTAATAATTTTTAAACAATGGATATCTTTGAATCAAAACAGAAAATAAGAATCTAACCCACCTAGGAACATAGCTCTATGGATTGGCATATCGAAATTCTTTAAAACATTCTTTAAAAATATGTTTACTAAAAATCCTTTGAAAACTCCTTTTAAAAACATGAGATTCTTTTAAAATAATTTAAAAACTGAGTAAAACAACATTTTCTTTTACAAAACGAGATTAAAATCATCTAATAACTTATTTGAATCAAAATCAAGATATAGAACATGAACTTGCTTTAAAACAAAATTTTTTCTTTTTAAAAAAACATGTAAAAAAAATCTAAATAAATCAAAAAAATCATGGTTCTTTGTAAAACTTGTAGACAGACGGATCTAAGAACCTAAAACGATACAAAAAGATGCAAAACGTTCAAGTAGTTTGAAAAACATATTTTCTCTTACAAAACCCTTTTTCTAAGAACCTAATCGAAGCAAAAACTTTCTTGGATCATAACAAAACTGATTAAGAATGATTCAAAGAACTTAAGAACAATCAAAATGATGTAGAAGTGTTCTAGTTTATTTACCTTTTGGTAAACAAAACTAAATCGAAACTTCAAGTTCTTTATTCAAAAATCCCAAAATATCTTGCAAAACCTAGTTTTCTCTCTTGTTCTCTATTCAAAATCTTCAAATTTATAAAGTTATTCAAAAGATCATCTTTCTTATGAATCTGTACGATTTTATAAGCCTAAATAGCAACCCTAATCCCCAATTTCGTGTTTAAGTAAGTCTCTACTGAAAAGATCCTTAAAATTTTGTAAGTCTTATACGGAATTTTTCGCTTTGATGACGTCATCCTAATAGAATTTTTCCAACACGTACATCCAGTGGAAAAATGGTCATAATTTTCTTTACAAAATTCGGATTCATTCATCGTTTTTTTTTTTTTTAAAAAAAGAATTTAAGAGATTTTCAAGCATATATAATGTGCTTTATAATTCATTATAAATTTTTATTGGTGTATTTTTAAAGTTACTCCAAAATCTATTGATTCATACCATACCAGAAGACAAACACTTTTTGAGAAAATTGTCTTAACTTCTTATAGGAAACTTTAATTCAATTACTGTTTGTCGCATTGGAAAGTAGACTCATAGATATTTCCAAGTATGTATTATTTGTAGGGTGATTCTTACAGGGTTGATACATATTTACTTTTAAAGTTGTGTCATTCGTCTGGGACAGCTTCAGAACTTGTCATGTCCTGGACCCTTTTTATAGTAAATTGTCTTTAACTTTTTTTGTTTGGTGTCTATTTCACTTACCGTTTGTTGCGCAGGACTCTAGACTTCTATACCTATCCAAAGGTATAACTTTCACTCATATGTTCTTTTTATATTTTTGTTAGTGCCTTTCTAAAGTTGTTCCAACATTTAGATCAATATATGTGGTCCTATGTGTATATAGAACTTATGTGACATGTGTTATCATTCTAAGTGTGATATGTGTACAATACTATGTGCAATATGGTGCGGGATATTATAGCTCAATTGTTGTCATCATCATCATCCTCTTCTTTTTTTTTGTGGAGTCATTTTTTTAGGGATTTTTTTATTTGCAATGAATAGGAGAGGTTCGCCCATTCACAAACCCCTTCCTTCTCAACTAGTTTTGCCTTATCCTACTCACAACGACTAAGCTTGGTCATTATCATCATCTTTTTCTTCTTTATATTTTTTTAAAATATTTTTAGCCATTTTCCTTCCCCTTTCCGATGAAAAATGAAATTGCAAGGTGCTTCATTCTTCTCCATGCTTTTTTGTTTTTGTTTTTTCGGTGTCACATGGATGGTTTGTTTTATCCTTATTTGTGGGTTTTGCTGATTGTAGAAATAGATAAGGAACAACTACATCAATCTTCTCCACTACTCTCTCATCTACAAGTATGTCTCTTCATTCTCTTTGTTTCTTAAAATAACATAATAGGTTTGTTTCAATTGAACTGTAATGTCTATTGTGTTGTTGATCATTTTTTGTATGACTCCATGTAATTTTAATCTTCCCAACTAACCTATTCATGATACATTTTTGTTTGGATCATTGAAATTGTAAAAAATCATATTATATTTAATGTTATGCACCTTTTAGTTAGAAATAACAACTATAATTCCAGCCAACAAGAAGCAAAGGTGGAGTTTATATTAGTTATGATTCTGAAAGATTGGGAAGCTAAGGACACAAAATCATGTTTTCTTTCCTTTTCTTTTTGGTTGACTTGGGAAGATGAGTTCTTTTATCCTGAGCAATGTGAATTGTTAATGTTTGCAGTGCCATTATATATTTTTTGTTTAAGAAAGTAAGATAAGAGAAAACCCACATCGTTAGAAATTAGAAAAATAGGTTAAAAGAGAATGTACCATACTTTCTTGATGTCTAGCTTTATAACCAACTGGCCTACGGGGTAAAAGCTATTGTCCTAGACACAAATGTGCAATAGTGCAAGTATCCAGCTAAGTTATCCCCAAATCATATGTGTTATCTCGTCTTGTTCTCTGAGGACATAAAAATAACATATTTTGATACATGTGATGACTTCTTTTGTGGCTTCAACCAAATTTGGTATGTTTACTATTTGTTTCATTTCCTTTATGCATTATGGAAATTGAAAATGACAATTTCTATTCATTGTTGTTTGTGTTGCAGGTACTAACACAATATAAAGTAATCAAATTGGATAATGTGACGGACATCAATGTCTTCGTTTGATAGTTTTTTTGTTTGATATCTTTAGAGTAATTTAATTTGAAACAAATGCATGTACTTTTTGATCTACTTTTATAATGAAACAACTTACAATTTTATAAATTTTGAATTTTCGATGTGCCTTTTAAATATATCATTGTGCATTTTATTATTAATTATGGTTTTTTAATTATGATCAAACTTAAAAATGTCGAGTTATTTAATTAAAAAAATTGTATTTTTCAGATATATAGCATCAGTTTCAATTGTCGTTATATATCTAGAAAATATACGAAATATCAACGGTCAATAATCGTTGTCGTTTCCTTTTCAGTTGTTAGACTTTTTACATCATTTTTATAACCATCACTATTGTTCATCAGAATAAATTTATTGCATCAATTCCTAACCATCGCTATATGTTTAGGATGTACCGGCAATTTCATAACTAATGTTATGGTTCATCAGAATAAACCTTTAGCGGTGGTTTTCTAACTGTCACTATATATGTATGATGTAGCGGCAGTTTTTTCCGTTGTAATAGCTTATTTTATATATAGAAAAATATTAATCAATAGTGACGATTATAACCGTCACAATAGATGACCGTTGCTATAATTTTTTTTTATACCAGTGGTCGCATAAACTGTCACTATAACCTTTAAGTGATGGGACTTAGGCAGTGGTCAGTGGAACTATAGCAATGGTTTTTGAAACCGTTGGTATAAGGTCTTGCTACTATAGTTTTTTGTAGTATTTAGCAGTGGTTTTAACTGTTGTTAAAAACCATTTTTTTTGTATTGCATGTGGCTAGAAGGTGAACCATTTTAGAAAAGAATCCGACACCTATTGTATGAATTTTTTTCTTCTATATTTCCATATATTCAAAAGGTAAGGTTTCTTTAGGTGGGTCACCTTAGGTTTCTATTTTTGCTGACCTTTCCTATTTCTGCCATGTGAAGGGGTGTTGTGATCAATCTTGACTATAACTCTCTAGATAGGCTACTATTTAATTCCCTTGTCCTTGTTAGCTATATGATTCAGCATTTGTCACACAATGGGCTACATGATCGAAACTTGACACACATGAGCACCTTTGAGGCCATCAATAAACTTCCCTTAAAGTGAAATACATTTAAAAGAGAATATATATATATATATATATATATATATATATATATATATAGTGGTTGTAACTTATCTCTATCTATTGAAACATCATCTTCCTATTTAGTATTTGTTGTGTGTCTACTTTGTAGTTGTTGTAACTTATCTTTTATCACTCCCTCTCAAACTAGAGAGGGGGTTGTGGCAACACTCCTAGCTTGACTTGTAAAGCTTTGAAGACCTCATTCGATAAAGGCTTAGTAAACACATTTGTAATTGACTAAAATAGTTGACAAATTATATTATAAGTGATCTCACGACCACTTTTTCATAAACAAAGAGTGATAATTAATCTCTAAATATTTAGTTCTAGCATGAAATACAAGATTGATTGTCATATGATGTACATTCATGTTGTCACAAAAAGAACTAGAGCCCGAAGTAGAGATATGCCAATGTCACATGGAAGAAAGATAATCTATATAACGTTTGCATCAATAGAGGCATGTTCTTGATACTCTGTTGTGGCACTAGAACAAACAACTGCATTTTGCTTTTTAGTTGACTATGAGATGAAGTTAGACCCAAGATAAACACAAAATCTAGTAACAATGGTATGTTTAATTAGTAAAAGAACATCTAGCTCAAACAATGGTATGTTTAATTAGTAAAAGAACATCTAGCTCAATCTGCATCTGAGAAGGCATATAAATTAAGACTAGATTGTGATAATATCTCGATTCCATATACAATAGTCCCCTTCACATTGCGAAGAATTCACTTCACTACCTAATAATGTAGAACATTTGGTTGATGCATAAATTAGCATACCAAATCTACAACATAGGGCAAATTTAGTCAAGTGAATATAAGATATGGTAGAGCCCCAACAATACTTCTAAAAATTGTCACATCGACAAGAGAACTAGTAGAAGTATGGAGATTATGATTTTGAGCTAAGGGAGTACCAATTGCTTTGCAGTCTCAAGGATGAGTTTTAGACATGATATCTGAAGCATACTTGGATTGGGAGAAATAACCTTCCAGAGAATGAAGTGACTTAAATGCTAAGAGAAAATGAAGAGGATCTAAATATTTTATTGCAAATTCAAAATTGAATCTAGAACTTAGGCGAGAAAGAGAAAAAGAATTGCTACTACTAATAATTATATCATCAACATAAAGAAGAAGAAAAATAGTATTAAAAGATGAATAAAGAAAAAAAAATGATTAGATTTACTATAAAAGAAACCAATATTAAGGAAGTAGACTAAACCGATCAAACCAAGCCCGATGAACTTGTTTAGACCATTTAGAGCACGTTTAAGATGACATATATGATTATGAAAATCAGGATGATAAAAGCATGGGGTTTGTTCTATATATACAGTTTCATGCAAAAGAACATATAAGAAAGCATTCTTAATGTCTAGTTGACAAATAGACCAGTTTTGAATGCCAACAACAATGAGGATAAGACGAAAGTGGTGGGCTTAATCAAAGGACTAAATGTTTCATCTAAATCAATACCTACCATTTGATTGTATCCCTAGGCTACCAAGCATTTAAATCACTTAATTAAGTCATCAAGTTTGAATTTGGTCTTAAAACCCCATTTGGAACCTACAACTTTCTTGTACGCCTCACGAGGACTCCCATGTGTCACTGTGATGTAAAGTACTAGGGTCTTGCATGAAAGCAACCCATTTTGGTTGCTTGAGTGCAAAATTAATTGAATGTGGTTCTTGAATATCCAATTTCATGAATCAAAAGTAATAATGATTTGTTAACTGTAGACTTTGATGTGGTAATCATAGGATGTGTATTGATTACAATGGAATCATTTCGCTCAACTATAAATAATGGTTCCATGGAAGCGTTTTCAGGTTGTAGATCAATTAGTAGTGAGCCAGATAGACCATGTGGATCAAAGTATGTGGATGTTCTTAAAGGCCCAATGGAAGCAACTTGTAGCCCGTTAGGAGCAATTTCTTGTGAAACATCTTCAACCTCTTCTATGGAACATTTTCATTAGAGGGAGGAGACTCGACTTCTACATCATCCAAATGTTAGGGTGCTTCATGGATTACTACAAAAGGTGTCACAATCCGTAGACTTCCCTCTAGGAGTCATAGCAGATGAAGAAGTAACAGGTACTATGGATGCTAGTATAGGAAAAAGAGCACCTTGCTTTCCTTGTTGAGATGCATTTGAATCATATTGAAGGGTTGATTGAAAGGAATTAGATAATCACCTACCTTAAAACTCAACATAAGTAGAAATTGAATTTTATTTCTATACATGCACATGCAAAGAAGATGGATTAGCATAAGGCAATAAGAACCCATAAAAGATGGGATGGCAAGAGATAAATATCTTTTGGGTTAAGAGGACGATAGCATTGAAAATCCTTGTGAAGAGTACTATTGTCACGCCCCAAAATTTGTACACAAAATCAGAGTTTATAAACACATGGTGTTCCGAATTCTAGAGTGTCACATTGGGGGTGGGGTTCTTCTTCTTCTTAATTTCCTCTTACATTTTTTTTCCTTCTTATTACCTAAACAACTATCCAAATTTAAACAACCATAAATTACCATAACTTTGTACCAAAACTAACAACAATAATAATATCGATCTCAAGTGCAATGGAAACATGACCAATATAACATATAAAACAATGCAATGGAATCATCTCATAATCTCCAACTAAACATCATCAAAATGATCATTCATATCAGCATACAAAATAGCCATATCTCATTATCTAGAAGTAACAAGGTCTACTAAACCGATACTTAAAAGAGAATCCTTATCTTAAGTACATAAAGTTTTGAAAGCAATTGCAAAGCAAAGGATATCAAAAGACTAGGTTCTCTTGTCCTCAAGAATCTCTTCTTGGGCCGAACCTACAAAAAGACTCATAACGAACCTCCATATGAAATTATTTTAAAATATGGATAAGATATAAAGCCTATGAGAAAACATAGAAAATGTCCTATGTTGATCTATGCAAAAGTATAACTCAATAATCAATTGTAACATGAAAAGTATATGTAAATCGAGACTAAACATGATAATCATCAAGGTCCAATAAGAAGTATCCAACAAGCGAAATCAACTTAAATAAATGATTACAACTGAGATGTATAATGAATGACTCATAAAGGCAAAATGTATAATGTGCAATGAAAATGTTTACTTCAAAATGCTTAGCTATAAATAGGTTCTGGCACCTCTTGGGTGGGTTGCTTTATCTAGTAGATTTCGAAACAATGCATGATCAAAGGAAAGCCTAATAAGATTTCTGAACTCATATAACCCAATGAGGGTCTCCAAAACAAAATTCATCAAATCAAATCAAATCATTAAACCATGTGTTGGGTGTTACAGGTCTACCATTGCGTGGCCTTGACCTAGCTTGACAAAGAATCGTATTGCAATAAATGTGAACAAGCCATAAACAAATTGTCTAGTTGAATTTGTAACTTTGTATTTAACGCAGCTTCTCATGAACCTTTCTCAATGAGACTAGTAACCCCTCTATTGTTGAAAATATTGGGCGTTGTCTCGACGTGGATGGCTCCATTATTGCATGCAGCTTGACTAAGAATCGTATTGCAATAAATGTTAAAGAAGCCACAAACAAAGAGTCTGGTTGAATTTGAGGCCTTGGGGAGGATAATGGCAAGCAATGCCCTGGTGCTCCGGTGGCTGCAACATTATCTTTCCTTAGTGAAGGCCAGGGGTCAAATCCTTAGTTGAAATATGTAGTGTGGTTGCCCTTTTCCCATCTTGTACGAGTTCTGTTGATGTATATGCGACTATTAAGTGGGCCCCAATGACAAGATAAAAAAGAAACAGAAAAAAAAAAAAAAAAGAGGATAATTTTTTTTTTGATAATTAAAAAATAAGGGAGGATAATAGCAAGATGATCAATGAAAACACACTCAGGTAGTCCGAAACAGCTTATTTGAAGCAATGTCATGATGGGAATAGCAGTTTTGGTTTACAATTGAAAGAGGTGATGGATCCTACCCTTAAGTGGAACATGAGATCGTGATCTACTGAGAAATGGTTAGCTAATTGTGTGTGTGTGTGTGTGAGAGAGAGAGAGAGAGAGAGGGAAATGGTACTGCAGTATCTTATGCCTGACAAAGGATATGTTGATAAATGAATAGGTTCTTCTCCCTTCAATAATACTAAAGCTGCAAATTGGGATGGGCCAGGCGTGGCTGATGTCAGCCTGAGCCCAACATAAAATATAGCACCTGGGATCAAAATTGGCATGAGCCCAAGCTTAGTCCATTCTAAATTGGGCTTCTGGCTGAGTTCGGGCTGGCCCAAACTGCAAAGCCCATGGGCTGTTTAAGCTTATAAATGAAATATTTTATAATAAAAATATACATATTTTTGTTTTCAAAAAATTATATTTTATTATATTTTATTCTGTATTTTGGGTTGGCCTGGGCCATTCGGACTGAACTAAGAACTGCCCAAACTCGGCCCAAAGCTTATGTTGAGCCTAACACTTAGGCCTAGATCCGGTCTAAAGTTTATGTTGAGCCAAAAACTTAGGCCTAAACTCTGCCCAATTCCATTGCACCCCTAACAAATTTCCTTATTTGACCCATGTTCATTTATGGAGACAACCTTTATCAAGCATCATGTCACACACTGATTGGTACTAAAGTGGTATCACTCCCTTCGGACCGGAGATGAAGTTCCAACAACTACATTGATTTTAGAGTTCCCTTTTTAATATTCCAACAACAAGAAGAGAAAAAGTAAAAGGAAACTCCCAATAAATGTTGCTGTTTTATTTTTAGTCCCATCACCCCCCAATTTTCCATTTGGAAGTTTTGAAATGATGGAGCCATGACTTGCCAAAAACCAGCATGATTTGATGATTTTTAATTTTTTGGGAGCTTTTAAAGCACAAATTAGGAAATTTTTAATCGTTTCAATAATTTTATGAAAGTGAGAGTTGGAATCATTTGTTCAAGCTGAATTTTAGTCTAGTATTACTCTTATGTGGGATGCATCTGATGGTGGGTCCTAATCCTCTTATCATGAGCCAGGTGGCAAGTGATAGGAGCCCTAAACCATTCAAAGGGTCCTGTATGAACTCGGCTCGGCCCAGCCCAAGAAATAGCTTGAAGAGGCCCATCCCTATCTTAGGCCCAATGAGCCATGGGACCAAGTTTAAGCCTGGACTTAAGCTTGGCTCCTGCTCGGGCTAGCTTTGGCCATGCCAAAGACTGAGGCCCACTTCCCAAGGCCCAAGCCCGAGACTTTATAGTGGTTTTTGTTCTTTATAAAATTATTACTTATATATTGAAAAAAATATGTTAATATACAATCTTTTAAATAAAATTATTAGTACAGAACGCATGCTTGCACGGGTAAGTAATTTTATCTCAATCTTACATAAGAGAAAATAATTAAAATAAGAAAAACAAAAATATTAATTCATATAACTTAGAATTAGGGGTGGCAATTCGTGTTGGCGGGTCGAGTTACTGTTGTGTCGAGGTAAAGGTATAAGACTATTTGGCTCAACCCTAACCC
>JAOXJP010103586.1:0-14315 GCA_025762735.1 Platanus orientalis | reverse complement strand
CAAAGTGAAAAACGGGATTACAACTAAAAACCCCAAAAAACTAAACTAACCATGGCACTATTGGCCTTATTACAAAATTAGCACCAACTAACCTTTTGAAAATAAGAAAATAACAGAAAAAATAAACTACACTACTAGACTTGACAAAGAGGACTATTCATGATCCTCTAGCTTCTTCTTCGTGACATGGTATGCTCCCGCATCATTCTCTCCCTTCAATGAAAGCTCCTTGAAAGGGTGATTGATGCAGCATACATGAAAAATCAATGCAATTAGAGATTCCAGGTACTTACAACAATAAAGATGAATAAACAAGATTTTTATTCCCTAATTTCATGCACTTCAAGAACAGATCAGAAATCAAGTAAAATGTAACTCAAAACCTAGAGTAATGTAGAAATCAAATCAGATTTACTACAAATACTAAAGACCTATTATCAGACTACAGAAATCAGCACACCATTCAATGAAGTTAAGGGTAACTGAACAATGTCAAAGAGATGGCAACAATAGGACAGATATAGGGTCTTGGGCAGGCTATTAGGAACAGGCATTTGGGGTTAATTAGGTTTTATTTAGAGGTAAAAATAAGGTACAAGAGTGTGTCAAAACAGTATGTAATCCTCAGGCTTTTAATTGATTCCACAGGGATGATATGGGTTAAGTTTAAAAGGCTTGATAGGGCAGAGTATCAAACTGAACAGCAAGCTGGGTATAGGCTGTAAGTAATCAGTAAAGGGATTACCTGTAGCAGTGCTAGGCAGCAAGTATTAAAGCGCTAAATCACAGGTAAGAATGTTTGCTGGAATCAGTCCACAGCAAGGTTTCTTCTGGTAAAATCAACGGCTCCTAAAGAACAAGCAACGACTCTGTAATATCTCAGGTCAGCAACACTGATAATTTATTTGGCAGCAAGCACTAATCCAAAGTATCAATCCTCCAGTAGATGTTACAAGTCCAGCAAGGAAGGTCTGTACTGATATTGCAGACCAGATTAAACCCTGACAAGGGACATTCCTCTTTGATGCTGTGAACTACCAGAGAACTTTAATTCTCTGTTGCCCCCAGGTCTAATTCCAATAGTGGTGAAGTTAGCTCTGAGGTTGCAGAAGAACTAGGGTGCCGTAGGGGTAATAGGACTTAGAAGAGTAGTTTCTTAAGGGAATTAAGGGAAAAACAGTGTGGAGGTAATAGATAGTGTAGGGTTAATTGTTTAGGATTTTGGGCATGAAATCAATTAGGAGAACACAAAGATGGAGGTGCCGCAGGTAAAGGATTTTAATGAAAGAGGGTTTTGAATGAAGAAATCAACGATGGGTTGGTGTTTGATCTGGCCGGGGTATGGGATAGGGAGATTAGGATTTAATTGGTGAAATTTGAAGAATGGGTTGAGGGAGATTATGATTTTCAATGAATGAGTAGGATTTGTGGAATGGGGTAACAAACAAAAACCAGAAAAGTGGAAGAAGGAGAAGGAGAAGAAGATGATGATAAAAGGTGGAGAAGTACCTTGTGTGGTAATCCCTACCTACACAGCCTAGTAATCCCTACTAGGGTTTCAAACTTGGCACTAAAGTTTGAAGAAGAACAGCCCAATTGTGTGAAGCAAAAACCAGTAACTTTATTCATGAACTTCATTAAGAAAAACAATGGGGGTGGGTCTCCTCATGTAGCCCACGAACTCTACAAGGGTTTCCCCTTTACAAACTCAATTTAAATTCAAAAGAAAAGATAAACTTTCTAAATAAAATAGAAACTAAAGTGGACAAATCATGGGCCTCTTAGAACTGGTCGATCAGCCCCTATTTTTCTTCTATTACATGCTGTCAACTTTGCCCCAAAACAAAAACTGAAATGCCATCCAAGTCCTAATTCTAATAACTAATAAACTACTAAATAAAATAGTAAATACTCTAATAAAAGGCTCCAAACAGAAACTATGAAATCCACTTGATGTGCCAAAGATGTTTCCCCATGGTCTTCTTGTGTGGGCCCCACCAAACCATGTATGGGTCCCACATGGCCTCACATAAAAAAGATCACACTCCACATGCTCCCAATCATCTCTAGTTGTGACATATGGTCTCATCCAAACATCCTACTCAATCCAAAGGGTCAAGGGACCCCTCCTCCTACGGTAGTATGCCTTGGGGCTGCCACGTGGCATGATGTCCCCATCAGTGTTATAAAAAGCTGAGCACCTTTCTTGGCTTTGACACCAACGCTTCTGCAATAAGCTTGTATATGCTTTTCACTAGGATGATAGAACTAAAATCTTTGATGTATTCATATCTGCTGACCTTTGGGATGAGAGTAATAAATGTGGCCTTGATGCTTCTAAACACATTCTCATAAAATTCTTCAGAACTTCATGGAGTCTTACTCTATGATCAGCAGGCACTTCTTTTAGAAAAACATGGGGTATCCATCTGAGATCAGGGCCTTATCCCCACATAATTCGCTTAGAGCCTACAACACCTCAGCCTCGTCAAGTTGCCTCTCGAGCCAATCAGAATTTTCCATCAATTTGTGGTCAAGTTGATACCATAAGGTTGATGGCGGAAATATGATTGAGCTGAATAAAGAGAAGAAAATAATCAACAATAGCTTTGTATACCTCTGAATCCTTAATGATAGTGCCCCCGACCTTACTCTTGGTGATAATGTGGCAGCTTCATTTATTACAAACTATTCAATGGATAAATCTGATATCATTGTTGTCTTCTTTAAGCTAGGTGGCTCTAGATTTTTATTGTTGCCAAGAGATCCCTTCCCTGAGTGTAAGATGTGGCTGCAATTCTTGCTTTCCAATCCTCATTCTACACTAAATAGGATTCCTTCTTGCTATCAATATCAATATGCACTTAAAACAACTATAAAATTTACCGAAACTCATCTGTATCAACCCCAAGGGAAAAGAAATAAAGGAAATATTGTAATCCCACCATAGAGAAACTCTTGCCGAGATGTATCAAATTTTGAAGGTGGAAGAGATTTTTTGGTACTAGAAGGCGAGATGCAAATGGCTTCAAGAAGGGGATAGAAACACTAATTTCTTTTGTAAGATGGCTAATGGAAGAAAAAGAAAAAATTTAATTATGAGGCTAATGGTGGAAGGGGAGGAGGTGGTTCAGTTTGAGGATATTGCAAATGAAGCCATCCAATACTACTCCAAGTTTACAAAAAAGATCATGGTGGTAAGCCAATTGTTAAGAACTTGTTTCATTCTCATTTACCCGGAGAGAAGGTTGGTTGATTGGAAAAGCCTTTTGGAAGAGGGGGAGGTGAAAGAAACAATTTTTGGGATGGATAATGCTAAAGCCCCAGGCCTTGATGGTTTTTTTATGCTTTTCTTCTAGAAATGTTGGGAAATTATAAAAGATGATTTGATGAAGGTGTTTAAGGAATTCTATGATAGAGGGGTGATGAATAAATCTATGGCCTCCACATTTATTGTGTTGGTCCCTAAAAAAGAGGGGGCTTAAGATTTGAGTACACTTTGGCCTATCAGTTTGGTGAGCAGTTTGTACAAGATCATTTCTAAAGTGCTTTTTTTGAGATTGAGGGAGGTGATGGGAGGTGATGGAGTTGGTGATGGCTAGTACTCAAAGTGCTTTTATTAAAGGGTGTCAGATCACGGGTAGCATTTTGATTGCAAATGAATGTGTGGATTTTAGGCAAAGATCTAGGGAAAGTGGAGTGGAGTGGAGTGGTGTGCAATCTCGATATGGAGAAAGCTTATGACAGGATGGATTGAGATTTTCTTAGTTGGGTTTTGAGGAATAAAGGATTTGGGGAAAGATGGATCAATTGGATGAAGGGTTGTATGGAAAGCCCCTACTTCTTGATGCTGATTAATGGGACGTCTAAAAGTTTTTTCAAATTCTTTAGAGGGCTTCGTCAAGGTGATCCTTTGTCTCCATTATTGTTCTCTTTGGTTGCCGATGGTCTAAGCGTAATTTTAAAGCAGGCAGAGAGTTATGGTTTGATTGAAGGTTTTGTGGTGGGTGATGACAGAGTCATGGTGCCCCATCTCCAGTTCGCAGATTACCACATTGTTTCTCAATGCAAGTAGGGAGATTGTTAGGAATGTGGAGAGGTGTCTTGAGATTTTTGTCACGATTTCGGGGCTTAAGCTGAATATGAATAAATCCGTTCTTGCAGGGATTCATGTGGAAGACTCTATCCTTCGGGAAATGTGGCAACATCCATGGGTTGTAAGGTGGGAAATCGGCCCTTGAAATATTTAGGCATGCCTCTTGGGGGGAATCCAAGGTCGATTGTGTTATGAGACTCAATAGTGGAGCAGGTGTCAAAGAAGCTAGTGGTTTGGAAAAAGAATTACATTTCCCTAAGGAGAAGAATCACATTGATTAAGGCGATGCTAGCAAACATCCCTATGTATTATATGTTTGTGTTTAGAATGCCTTCTAGGGCTGTGTAAAAGATTGAAAGATTGCAAAGGGAGTTTCTTTGGGAAGGGGGTGACGGTAAAAGGGACCATTTAGTAAAATGGGAGGATGTTGTCTTATCCAAGGAACAAGGGGGCTTGGGGTTGGGTGATTTGAAGGATTGAAATGTGGCTTTGATAGGAAAATGGCTATGGCGTTTTGCTTATGAGTAGGGAAGTCTATGACAATCAATCATTTCTAGTCATTATGGAATTCATCAAAATGACTGGGATTGTCATCAAAATCTTCCTTCTTCTCATTCGCTAATTTGGAAGCATATCATTCATATCGGTCATTTGTTCTAGATGGTAAGAAGATTCGTTTTTGGAAAGATCTTTGGTGGGGAAACTCTACCTTAGATTCTGCCTTTCTCCACCTATTTCGAATAGCCTCTGATAAGAATGCTTTTAGTGTTGATATTCTTACTCTTGATGAAAATGGATTATCATGGAACCTTCCCTTCTCTCGTGATCTCTATAAATGGGAGGTGTCTCTTATTGGAAAACTCATGAATGACCTTAACTTAGTGTATTTTTCAAGTGTCGATAGAGATTGTCGAGTTTGGTCTACTTCTCCAAATGGTATTTTTTCCTCTAAATCCTTTTTGTCCATCCTCTCAAGCGTATCGGATTCTTCTTTCCCTCATTGTAAGTTATGGTCCTCTATTGCCCCTCTTTGAGTTAAGGCTTTCAATTGGGTGTTTCTTTGAACAGGAAAAACACAATGGATGTCATCCAAAGGAGGCGTCCCTTCATGGCTTTATCTATTTCTGTTTGCTGTATGTGTGGAGAGAATGGTGAATCAGGGAGACATCTGTTTATCCACTATCGCTTTGCCTCAAACATATGGGGATACTTTATATCAGCTCTCTCTTTCTCTTTTGTGATGCCAGACTCTATTCGGGACGTTATTAGCCAATGGGGTGTAGGTGCGAAGGGTACTTGTGGAGGTATGTTTATTAAGGCTATGTTACAGGGCATTATTTGGGGTTTTTGGAAAGAGAGGAACAACAGGATCTTTGAAGACAAGAGAAGGAGCATGGGGGAGGTCATTGATTCAATTTTGAGTAAGGTGGGGTCTTGGCTGATGGTGAGAAAGGAGTTTAAAGATTGTTTCATGAATTCTTTTACGAGGGACTGAATTTCTTGTATTGCGGATTCCCCTTGTTTGATTAATGGGACAGATGAGGAGTGGGAGCTCCCTATCAGTGGTCAAGTGAAGGTTAATTTTGATGGGGCTTCTTTGGGGAACCCGGATCTTGCTGGTTATGGTTGTGTTTTGAGAGATTCTCATGGGAAGATTTTGGCAGTGAAGTGCAGGCCTTTAGGGATTGGTGATATGATGTTTGTTGAGGTGATGGGCTTTTTGGAGAGTCTTCGGATGCTAAAGAGGAAGGGCCTCTTGTGTGATTGAAGGGGACTATAAAACTGTCATTTCTTGGGCGCAATGTAAAAGCGGGGGCTCTTGGAGGCTCCTTCATTTCATTTGTGAGATCAAGGATCTTTTAAGAGAGCTCGAGGCTGAGGTGCTTCACATCCCTAGGAATTGGAACACACTCTCTGATAAATTGGAAAAGTGGAGTGTGTCTCAGGCGGCTGAGTTTAGTGGGGATGATATGCCAAATTGTTAGTTGCTTCTTATTTTGTGTTCTTCTTTTGTGCTGTTTTGTGAGTTGTATTCTTTCTTTCTCCTTTAATAAAATTCGCGATTCATCAAAAAAATAATCTGTTGTTATTTGGGCCAATTATCTCAATTCATGACCGACCGGCATAACCTTGAGTTACTTGGAAAGCTAGACTACCGGTAATAAAATTAAGGAGAGCATGGTCAATAATTTAGTGATGGGATTGGATTGCTTCCTCTCATTTTTCTCCTTGCGTCTTCCCTGAGCTTTTAATATGGGTCATATGATCTGCCGCTCTTTTTGGGTACCATCAGACCATGTGCTGATTGTATTGCTTTAGGTTATTTGGTCTTTATACCTGCTTTTTGCCATTTTCTTTTTGCTTGTTCTAAAATGAAAATAGGTGATGTGCTGTGTTGATATGATTTATGTATTTAGTGTCAGATGCCATGATATAGCTTTTAAGAGCATGTAAACTAACATGCAAGCAATGTGTTGGCAAGAGAAAGTTGAATATTTCATATCCAAAATGGTGAAAATGGTAATTCTGGAATATTTCAGATTGACATTGTAGGCCCATGGTTATTTCCTGTAGTAATCTTAATAATTGTTTTCTAATGTCATTTCCAGCCTGACTGTGGTATTTTCTCTTCTTAGAATGTTCTATATATTAAAACTCAGTCCCGTTTATGTTTTTTTTTTCCTGCATACCATGTTTCCACTAAGTTTTCTTCTCTTTCGGAATCTGAATGGTCACATCAAACTGCAGGGTTTCAGATCCTTTGTGTGGACAGCAGTTTCTTATCAACTGAAAGACATGCTTATGTTGTCACCCTCAGCCTCCCAGCTTGTGTTTTCTGTAGCATTTTTCCCGTGGAGTATTAAACCACTTTATGGGTAATGGTCTATTCTTCATTTAAACATCTCTTAGATCTTCTAGTTGAACCTTTGTAACTTGACAACAACCTCTTCGTCTGTGTTGGACCAAGAAACGGGTGTTGGACACAGAATAAATATCAAATCCATACAAACATATAAGTATTTTCAAGTAAAATAAAAAGTATATTTCATTTAAAATGTAATAACGCTGTTAGTTAAGCCTAATTATGAAATCACGGACTTTAAGAGAGCAGAAAAGTCTAGGTGGTGATTATCAGAAGATTAGGCTTATGTAATCAAAGTTGCATATTACTTTATTCTGTATTTCTTTCCTCCTATGTTTACCTTTACTTCTGAGACATAAAAGCATATGCATACTTGTACTTTTAATGTGTCTCAATATACACACTCGTACATGTCTAATAATGTACGAGTAATGACTGAAGAAAAATTGATTAATGAATATTTTGTGCTAATTAGCATGTCAGTGTATGGTGTACAGCAAGAATTTTTTTTGGTAGTTTTCATTTTTCAGCAAAGGCCTGAATGCTGTCTTCTATGCAGAATCTTGTCGGACTGTATCCCTATAAGAGGGAGGAAAAGGATCCCATACTTGGTCATCTCAACTGTTCTCTCTCTATTCCCATGGTTAATTCTAGGGCTAATAACATCTCTGAGGAGTTTCAGTGGACCACTCATGATCTTTTTAACAGTGCAAAACCTTGGTTCAGCAATGGCAGATGTCGTGGTTGATGCGATGATCGCTGAGGCAGTACGGTCCGAGCGGTATGTTCATTCTTTGACATTTTTATTTTATTTTTCAGTTATCTGTATCAATGAATTTTGTGGCACTCGTTGACTAGACTGCAAGGACAGTCTGACAACATCATGGTAGTATATATTGTTGGACCCACCCTTTGATGAATCCCATGCAGATTGAGGATTGTAATGATTTAATCTACTGCATTATTTTTTCCTTTCAGTAAAAAAAAATATTGTGAATGGTCCAGGAAAAACATAATTATAGAATTTATCTTTTAACATCTGCATGGATAGATTCTTAGTGTATATCTCCTGTGCCTCACTCATCAGAATGTTGTCTATCACCGCTAGTATGTTTGCTACATGTACATGTATGCTGCTGTTGGGCCATTCTTATGGTCTCCCAGGTAGTTGCCCAAGTTTGTCATTCATGTTTGAAGGATCTGACATGTGTTACCATTTCTTCTTATCAGGGCAGCATTTGCTGGAGATCTCCAGTCGTTGTCTTGGTTGGCAATGGCCTTTGGAGGAATATGCGGGAGTTTGTTGGGAGGATATGCATTAACCAACTTACAGATAGATACAATTTTTCTTCTTTTCTCTTTACTGCCAGCCATTCAGCTAATATCGTGTGGTCTGATTAAGGAGAATCCTGTAGGTGTCAATGTTTTGCCAGAGTCTTCTAACTCGAGAAGGTCTCATAGAGGGGATAGAAATGGTGGCATTTCAGATTCTGACAATTCTTTAGTCAAAATGTCCAAGTCCAGTACTTTGAAAAGAAAAAAGAGCCAAAGAAACAGCCAAACAAGAACATTCATCACAAGTGGATCTGAGACTCCGGAAAAGGATGGCTCCTCAACTGTACAGTGGTTCCAATCTCTGAGAACAGCTGTCTATAGTTTGTGCCGGGCGTTTAGGCAACCCATCATATTGAGGTAATTCTTGAGAAAATCTATGTTATTCGGCAGCTAGACCTTAGGGGCCATCCACCAATGGCATATCGGTAAACTTGGTGCAGCTGCAGTGGTGCTCACCATTCAGTGGGTCTCTTTCCCTAGGTTCTTTATTATGCCAAAGGCAATTAAATGTGGTGTTTTAAAATGTCCAACCTGTGCATTGCTTAGGACAGCCAGATAAAGATCGATAAATGGTTCTGAAAACTTTATTAAATGGATAGTCACGATCATTTGATTGCGTCTGGTTTTGGGATAGACTCCTGAGTGGGAACCACCACTGTCAGTGTGCTCTAATGTATCCATCATTGGTAGGCCATCCTTAAGGTTAACCTGGCTGATACTTTATATTCTGTCTCTTTTTTCTCTTAGTTCTTCTATTGAGGATCTCCATTTGTTTATATTCCTAATTATGGGTACTTTGTAATTAAATTCAATTTGGGAAGGCCAGACCAATGGCTTGGTTTTTCTTAGCCCATGTTACCGTTCCAAACCTCTCGACAATCATGTTCTATTATCAGACCGAGTTCTTGCACTTGGATGCATCTTTTTTGGGGACTACACGCGTCGTTGGATGGTTAGGCCTCATGCTTGGAACCTTCATTTTCAATCGCTACTTGAAGCACATGAAGTTAAGAAGAATTCTCATGTAAGTAGTTTATCACAGGAACCTCCCTTGTTTAAATATTTTCCATTGTGGCAGAAAATTTTTGCTTCATACTTCTTTGATTAATTTACAATGTAACCGCTGACACTGTTTTCCTTATCCACAAAACACAATGCAGGTGGGCCCATGTTAATCTGGCTATCTTGAGCCTCCTTGATATTGCTTTAGTGTCTCGATCAAATGTTGCATTTGGCATATCAGATAAACTTATGGTGCTATGTGGGTCTGCTCTTGCTGATGCCATCAATCAACTCAAGTATGTTCACTATACTTTCTTTGTACTTCTTGTTCCTTTTAATAAAATTACTGATTTAGCATAACGAAGAAGATCATGCATCCATGCCATTACACTCAGTTCTATTTGAGTCAGATTTGGTGGCTAACACTTACCTAAATGTCTCAAGTCAGTCTGCATGCATAGTCCTATGTCTATTCTTGGCTTAATTAGATATTATTTATTTAGTGTTGTATCATGGGTAGTTCATAGTACGCTAGCATTTTACATATCCTGTTAACTTTTATTGGTAAGTCTTAGTGAGTCATTGGCTTCTGTTGGTTAGTATCTCTTCTGTATTGATGCTGGACAATTTTCGTTAAATCCTCAAAAATCTTTGATGTTTCCATATTTATACATTTATGCAGTCGTGAAACCATTGATGGGGTTCAGACAGCTAAATAGACCAGGAAACAAAAACAGAAGACTTTTGTGTGTCTGTATGATAAGATATTAAAGCATTCATACCTCTGCTTAATTGAAAATTACAATCAACAACTTCTTCAAGTGCATCAGAAGAAAAGATGAAGGTCAACAAATCCTTTTGAGTTAGTCTGAACAACTATTTTTCTTTGTACAGGTTTATGCCATTCCTGATCCTTTCTGGACAGCTCTGCCCTCCGGGAATTGAGGGGACTCTTTTTGCCCTCTTCATGTCCATAAACAACCTAGGATCGACGCTGGGATCATTTGTAGGTGCTGGTTTGGCCTCGGTCCTGAACATCTCGTCTGGTTCTTTTGACAACCTTCTATTCGGTATTTTTGTTCAAGTGATCTGCATTTTCATCCCAATTGGCTTCTTGTTTTTGATACCAAAGGAAGCCACAGGGATATCAACTTAGCTAATGGTGTTTGAGACGAGGTAGATTACTTTTCTTTTTTGAAAGATTAATGTCTACAGCAAAGTAGACTGACAGGTACAGCTTGGAGCTCTAGAATTCTTAGCAGACTGACAGTTACAGCTTCGACCTTCAGGATTCTTACTTCCCTTTTGAAGAAATTTTCTTCTTCTTTCTAATGATATGTTTTCTTTTAGAATTGAATAAAATATGTTTTGAGTCATTTTGAGTATAACTTTTTTTTGGCGATATAGCTGTCATTACCTGTATTAATTTGTATGACAATATGGGTTTGTGCCCAATGATATCAATTGAAATGAGTGTACTTCATGTGAAGTGACTACTTTCACAGAATAAAGTACTTAGGAATTTCAAAAATTTTGCATAGTTGTTTTTCAATTCTCAATTACTTATTGTTTATCAATCTTAGTTTCTTTTCCCCCCGCTTAATTGCACATAATAAGGTTTAAAATAATTCTCTTCCCTCAATGGTCATGAATTTTACTTTCCCCTTGTTTCATTCACTTCGGGAGAGAAGGTAACTTACTTTCAGAATTGATGATAAGTTCTTTTGTTTAGTTTGATCAGTATTTGTTGAGAATAATATCACCTTATTTACTCTATCTAGAGAATGCCTACCATCCACCTCATAAGGTTGATTAGAAGGTTGTTTGCAGCATCCACTTCTAGTGCCTGCCATAGACATACTTAACAGGTGCTCCTCATGAACCAGATAATGGACATTCTTGTTTCACCCTTTGCGTTCGAGCCCAACTGAGAGCTGATTCATTCCCTTCCCTCTTGGTTACAGAAGGAGAAGGGTTTCAATCAATGATGAAACAGGCAATGGGTCGAATCTATTAAAGTAGTTATTCTCTTTCTATCAGAAAGAGGCTTCGATGCTGGGACCTGTGGGACTTGGTTTTACAGAAGATCCACACAAAAGGGCCAAAATCAAAATGTGATTCTTCAGTCCTACTAATGTAATTATACTTAATTAATGGGGGCTTTGCATCAATACCTGTTTTCATTGCCAATAGTTTGCTTCTTGCAAGGAAATAAACTTGCAAGATATTGAACAGTAGGTTAATGTAGAGTCTGTAGATCATCCCCAACTACAACCAAAAATGGTCCATGAAATGTTGTGATTCAAGTCAGTCTAAGCAGATTTAGTTGAAAAGCAGTTATTTAGAAGACCTATTAGTAAATATTTTTGATTTGTGATCGTGAAAGTGGAAGAACAGGTAAATTAAATGGCGCGATATTGATCCTGAGATTGTGTAAACTGCTGATCTTAATGGCTTTAGGATCTGGACATGGGCGGGGATTGGGATTTGGGGACCCAACACTAGATTGATCCCACCTAAACGATCCAATGGGCAAAAGTAAATACGATCAGATGATGGTTACTGTTATTTTCACTTATTCATCTTGATGATGGGAGAACAAATATTCTAGGGAGCAAATGTCCTGTCCAGGACACCAGGGGATGTCATATGGAAAAAAATGGGCCGGAATTTGAAATTTCATCTAAATCCCACCCATTTTATTCCATATGAGGTCCCCTGGTGTCCTGGACACCATTCTGGACAGAACATTTATTTCAAATATTCTATTAAAGCTCTGGGACAGGAGAGTAACAAACACCTATGGTTAAAAATCATCTGATTCTGCAGGTAGGATCGAGGTATTTAGGACAAATTACCTTGCATTAGTACCAAGAGTATTATGTCATTTCTATGATTATTATCGTTTAATCTTTTTAATAATTAATTAAGAGAATAATCATCTCCTATCAAAGCTTAGCTGCCACCCTTGGCACTTGTACTTTTCAATTGCAGTAGCATCAGTGTTCCATTATAGTAATAAACATAGTTGCCAGGTTCGACCGGATTCACAGCCGAGTCTCAGCTCGATCCGATTCACAGCCGAGTCTCAGTTTATGATTCATAGATTGGATTCAACATATTGAATCTAGTTTGATGTCTAGAACAGTTCAACATACCCAAGTTTTCTTTCTTTCAGGATTTACTCAAGCTATCTATATTAATTAGAAGAACAAGAACTAATATGAGTTTTTGAGGAACATTTGTGCTCTTCCCAGCTGACAGAGATTAGAAGAGGACATATGATTTGCTAATTGGGTTAAATTTATCTAATAAAGATGATAATGACAAAGAACAATAAACCCTTTTATGGGAAATAGCATATGTCAAGTATATTCCTATAAGGTCGGTCATCCTTAATGCTCATATACTTAAAATCCTCTTCTTTCTCTTCTGCCCTTTAAGAGTGCCCACAGCCACACTCTAAATTACAAAACGAATTTTGTTCAGGTGAATTGTGAGCTGAGTTTTATTTTATTTTATTTTTTTAGAAGGGCCACTCAGGCCTGCTATGGCATCGGCGACTCCGCACTCACGCAGGCCAGGCGGGGCTGGGGGAGATGGGACAGGGATGTCAACGCAATCTATTGCGGAATTGTTGTCCATGGGGTTTGAAACTTTATTGTCACTTTTGGAGCTTTTCATGGTGATTAAGATGCCCTTTATTGTCTTGTTGTTTATAAATGACACGGTGGTATATGTGGCCCTAGTGTGACTGCCTCAAGCAACCAAAATATGGTTGAGATGCTTTTTCCAACTGGAAGCTGCAAGGAAAGCCCCTCATAAGAGGTCACAGAGGATCATGAATATGTAAGTAAATTTGAGGCCAGAATATCTCTTAAATGAGCCACTTGGAATTCCAATGCCCTAGTGTGGATATGGCTGCAGCATGACCCTCTCTGGGGTCTGGCAGCATTCTACTGTTAAGCAATGGTGGTTACGTTTCTTGCCGGTTGTGTGGGTCCTGTTACGTGCAGCGGCTCTCAGGCCCTAGCTTAAAAGAGTTAGCTAGAAGAAATGAATTGACGTACTTAGGAATATGCATATGTTGCTAGTTTTTAGTGGTGGCAACTAGTCAAACTGGACCGAGCTTTACCCAGCTCAGTTCAGGCTTGTAACATGAAAGCAAAGCTTAGGCTTGTGACAGGAGGCTCGGCTTGCCAACCAGAAGAAAAAAGGCCTAATAGTCTAATAATGTAGATCTCTTATCATTTTTGAATAAGGAGCTTATATGCGCATCTCAAGTTTTTGTAAACACATCTCACTTTACTCTATATCAAAAATACTCCAACTTAAAATGATAGTTATAACCCTAATGAAAAAAAAAACTTAAAAAACAATTTTGTAAGCATACTTCCTCATCTCTCTCTCTCCCCCTCTCCCTTTTCTTCAATTTTTTTTCTTTAGTTTTTAGAGTGTTTTTTGTCAAATCGACAGCCCGTAACGTTTTTAGGTTCATTCGACGTCACAATGCCGAACGCCTTCAGGTCCATTCGACACTATAATGCTAAACAAGCGTTCGACATCGTGATGTCAAACGGGCCTAAAGGCATTCGGCATCGTGACGCCGAATGGACCATCAATTTGAAGAAAAAAAGAATTCTAAAAATTGAAAAAAAAATTAAAGGAGAAGGAGAGGGAGAGAGAGAGAGAGATGAAGGGTGCATGAGAGAGGGAGGGAGGAAGAGGGAGAGAGAGAGAGAGAGAGGGGGTGCGGGAGAAAGGGATTCCGTTATCGTCGTGGAGGCATAATTCAGTCACCAATGACGTCGGTAGGAGGGAATTTCAAATGGAGATGTGCATATTAAAACATTGCAAGGTGGGGGTTAAAAATAGATAAAGGTATAACTGGACCTTACAGAAGTATGCTTATAAATTTTGGAGGTGTGCGTACAAAAGCTTGAGGTGCGAATATAATTTCCCTTTGAATATTACTATTTTTTATATATATAGCGAGGTGAGCATAATGAAGCTTGGTTC